>NW_019062837.1:238051-286379 GCF_000696155.1 Zootermopsis nevadensis
TCCTCTGATTCCCGGGATGTTGCAGAGGGTCGCGGAGAGATGTTCCATTTATGGTCATGGGAGGGAAGCAATAGACGTCAGCTCTGATGTCAGTGTGACCACTACACGTCGTCTCTACAATGGGACAGGGCCTACATTGGAATCCAAATTACAAGACAAAAAAAATTCTCTCTCTCTCTCACACACACACAGCTAAGCAAACACGTGATTTATGCTGCAATACGTCTTATTGCACGTTACATCCCAATTACGGTACCAGATGATAAGACAGAGAGGGACAGAAAAGCGGGCGAACTACTCCAGATTTCGAGTCTGACGTGCTTTCTGATCACCACATCGAATCCGGGAGTGGACTACACTTCTTACTTCCTAGGCCTATCGTTACTTTCTTCAGTCTCCGAAGCGAAAGTTTAGTTTGTTTCGTAAGTGCTGATATTATTATGAACTTGAAACCTATCATCATATTACGTCTATAACTTTATAAAGTATTGTCTTTCACTTCTGTAATAAATCCATACAGCTTAAAAGTCGAATGGTTATCATTCCTACTACGTGCTCGGAGGATCTCTGGTTTAAATATCTGTTAGGTAACCGTCTATGCTGATAGAGGAATTGCGTGGTTTTCTTTAGACCCTTCAACCGAATTTCTACCTTAAGCCAGTTCATTGATCACGAATCATCCAATTTTTCGACGCCATACGATCTATGTAATTGAAAGTTCCGTCAAATAAACCAAGAATAAATAAAAGTAAAGGATACAGATGTCGCATATACACGATTTACATAATTCCAGTGTTATTTGGCGAGCAATAAATCTGAGGCTAGACACGACCATGGTGAAGCGAAGCAGAGTTCAGGACCACCCACCGGGGCCACCCGGGAGAAATCAACAAGCTCAGATCTCCTCAGCTTCATCCACAAAGTGCGCAAAATTCATATGAATGGCAGTTCAAGTTTTCACTCTTTTATTTGAGCCCGGTTCATTGTGTAGTTTCTAGTAGTGTCGAGCAGTCGCGTAATAACATTAGTAGTGATTTAATTACAAACAACGGCACAAATAGTATTTGATATAATAAACTGTATATAATTTAAAATAGAAATGGAAGTATTAATTAGGTCAAAACTTGTCAGAATGCGTGGAGTTCGGAGGAAAGACCAATATCTCATTAGTCACTGAATTAAAAGAACGATTTATTTGAACTTTCTTTATGACTGATGCAACAGACACAGGTATCACCAAAATAACGGGCTATTTGGACAGACTTTTTTTAACTGTACTCTTTTTACACGCAACACTACGTATTTCTCACGTAACTAGTTTTTAAATGAATGCTAATAATTCGTCTCCTCTCGTCTGCGTTTTCCAGGTCCACTCTAGTGCTAAACCTTTTCCACTTTGCTCTACTCTATAACCTCTTAATTGCTCTCAAATTACTAAAACCACTTCCGGCGCAGACGGTTATAACGACAAAACAGCAGCGAATCTTAAGTCGACATCTCATGTTTAAACAATAAAATATTCGGTATAATTATAATTTAATAGTATTTCCGATTAACGACTACACCAAACGAGCACACAACGTGATAAAAAATAATATTTAGACGTATGTTGCATTTCGGTCTCTTGGATTCCATAGATGCACTGCAGTTCAGAGGTAACACATCCTCATCTGGATAAAGAAATGACTACACCCCATTCATTTCCTGAGATTTTTTTTTGTTTATCATCAGTCTTTCGACTGGTTTGATGTGGTCCTCCATTTTCGCCTATCTTGCGCCAATCTCTTCATTTCCACATCCTCAAGAATCCGCGTCACATATTCCAATCTTTGTCTCCTACAATTCTTCCCTTCCATTACCAAATTAACCAATCCTGGGTGCCTCAGAATGTGTCCCAGCATCCTATCTCTTCCTCTCGTAAGATTTTTCCATAGAATTCTTCCTTCGCCTATCCTGTCTAAGACCTGCTCATTTCGTACTTTATCAGTCCACTTAATTTTCAACATCCTGAGCTAGAGTAGCATATTCGAATACCCAAAATACTGATTTCTGAAATCGGTTTTCAAAGAAGTCAGACCTATTTACAACAGTGCCATCTGATGGGCGTCTACAGACTCATGTGCGATGAAAGTTTGTGAGAAGGGCGGATGGAAGACACACGCCTTTAATTACAATAACCAAATTAGGAGGTGGAGGTCTCTATTTCCATAACAACTAACAAAATATTTGCGTTGAATAATGCACATCTCTGTATCACTGTACCAAAGCAACCAAGGGATATTATTACCACCAAAGTAGAAAAATAAAACAAAACACCATCAATGGGTGTCGAAGTGCTGAGTGTTGTCAGTGGGAGGGAGGTTCAGGGGGAGGGGTAAAATTTCTGTGTGGCGTGCTCCTTTTTTTAAAAAAGGGAAAAAAAGGGAACACGCTGCCAGTGTCTAGTCAGCCAACCAAATGACTGCTTGCTTATACCAGACCCAACCCACATCTCATTCCACAGGAGGTGGTGCTTTGTTCAGAAACTATTTGCTTTATGTTCTTGTACCAACAGCGGAATCCTTTTTTCCTCGTTTTGCGATGGTGCAATGTGAATTCAGATGGCTTTGTGTATGGATGCTTCAGTTCTTCGTGAAACTATACAAGAGCAATACGACGATGGTGCACAACAATGTATAAGTCACTGACGTGTATCCAACAGTCGCTTTGATTGCCGGCTACCCACATATGTTTACATGTCGATTTTAATGTTTATCCTTAAAAGCCATACACTAGCCAGGCTATTTTATGAAGTGGAAATTCTGTTTCACGTACACCACACAGAGATTTTTAAAGCCAGGCTGTGTTTAATATAAGTGTATGGGGCCCAGTTCTGATCGCTTGGTCATTATAAAGGTTAGTTTAAATACAAGTAACATAAATAACAAAATCCGACTGAACAACACTATTCAGATTAATTCTATAGAAATTGTTGTAAAGATATGATATAGATTAAACCAACTCACGATATGATCACCGACGAGCCTTGAGAATACAATGATTAACCTCTTGATTCCACTACGGCGAAAATCCTACATGAAACATTAACCAGTACAATTATTATTACTAAATAGTCATAGGTTTATTTAACAATAAAAGGAAAAGTAATTGTACATCATCTAATTCGTTTAACAGCTGTGCTGTTTGTTGTCCCTGTGAAAGACTGACGTATGTGGGGTACGGGTAACATACTTGAAGATAAACCTCTGGCTTGGTCCGGATAAAATTATCAAATTTCGGTCGTCGCAGACGTCTAATGTGTGGACACATTCCTGTCTTCAATTCTTGCTATTCACATTCAGAGCACCGCTTGGAAGTCTGACAACTCATTCCCCTTTTCATTTAATCGTTTAAGAAATTTCTACCTTAATTCATATTTTGGGACGACTCATCTGCACCGTCCCACACTCACAATAAAATGTCTTCTGGCAAGTCGCATGTTTTTCCACACTGACACTAACTGTCCACTCTGTGTTTAAAAAAGTCCTTCCAATGTTCTCGTTAAGTAGTTGAACTATTCTTCTTGCCATTAAAAATCTATTACCGGCTTGTGTAACATTGGGCCGTGTTCCCTTCAAGATTACGCTATCCATGCATGACTGTCACAAGAAACACGAGTGTGTTCGACACTACAAATGCGCTTCAATCTTTATAGTGGAGCAAAGACTCAACTGAAGTGGAGAGCTATGAACAAACCACACAGATGTAAGGGACCCTTATTTGAAGATTCCCTGCAGAAAATTATAATATATGCCATTATTCTGGATAAACACAAATAAACATATTCAGGTTTCACCTATTATCTGTCAAGTGGTTAGCACTCCTGCTTCTTGTCACGGAGGTCCCGTGGTAAAACCTCGGACCAGAAACTCGCTATCCTGATAAAGGTGTTGCATGATTTTCCTTAGTCCCTCCTGGCAAATTCCGGGTTAATGTCTTAAATTAGGTCACGACTAATTTATACCACAACTTTTACACTTCACCATTCACTAATTACCCTAACTCTCGATGTTACAAATAATTCAATTCAGGGTTATTGAAAGTTTCGTTGAATAAAAAAAGGATAGCTATGTAAATAAATAAATACGAACACTTTTTCAGAGAATAAGTGGTAGTAAATTCTGAGAAACAGCGTTACTCGAAGTAAACAAGAAAGTTGGGATTACATGTGTATGTTGATACACAAAACTTAACTGCCCGAACGAAGATAACGTAGCAACTGCAGGGACGGCCGTACTTGAATATACGCTGGCTGTACTTATACCACTGTTACACACAACGAACTAATCCTTCTTTTTATTAGGTTTTCCTGCTTAGCGCCGTGATCAGAGCTGGAGTCACGAGTTTCATTGAACCTGGCGCCAGTCTGCGGCCATACCGTGGTTCCCCACCACATGCAGATAGATGTTCTTCAGTTCCATCCATCCCACGGGAGCATCTCTTGTACACTAGCAGGCAATACTGAATGTTAATATCGGCAAGATGGCAAAACCTGAGCAAACAAGAGAACTCTTCAACACTGTCATGGAACATTTTTACGAAAATGAAAGATGGCAGATCACAGTTAAAGTTTACAGCAGTGACACAACGTGGAAAGCAACGACAAAAGCTTAGATGTTAGTCGACTTTAATATGCACATTAATAGCCGAGATAAAGACTACATAAGTTAATAATGGTGTAAAAATCAGTATAAACACAGAGTTTCGTTTCTATGTTCATTCACTGAAGCAAGCTTGGATGTTCAGAGCCGGGTAAAGGGTTGTTGCCCCCTCGTGATGATGTGCCTTGTCGCAGCTGTACAAGGTAAATATTAAGCCCATTCGTATCGGAACGTGATGGAACGAACAGCTGGGTTTCGAACCGAGCGTGTTTACACAGAATATTCGAAAGATGACGGGCAAATATCAACAAGACATTTGCAGTTGGTTCATGTTTGTTGCAACTGTCAACGATTCTGTCTGTCTTCTTCCCGAATTTACTCTCTTCCACTGTGCTACTAACGGTCAGTCACTTCCATTAGAAGTTATGTTTCTGGGGTTGAACGCGGTTGTTGCTGAACAGAGCACTTTTGTTTTCAGCTGCGATCACTGGAAAGATCTGTCTGCCGAAGATGTGTACATAAGCATTATGCAGTTATATAGTTTATATAAAGGCGTATGTATGTACACAGACATAAATACACATGCATATGTATGCATGCTGCATCTCTGACGAAATTACGTAATACTAATAATCCTTCGCTGCTAAATGATGTGTTACGAAAAGTTCATTATCGCCTACCATCAACAGTATCAAAATTACTTCACGCAGTTGCAATCCTTGGAACACCAAACGCCAAGGGTCTTATTACCACGCTTTGTTGATTACGACAGGCGAAAAATCTAAACGTACTTTTCGATTTGATTCTGACTATCAATGCACTCTTCTGGTGCCAAATAAGACTAAATATTAGGAAAGTTTAAAATGTAATATGAAACACGTTAAAGTCATGACAGGAATGATGAAGGTAGTAAGGTCATCTGAAACGTCGGAAAATATCTACACGGCGAAACATCCCTGAAAAGGAACCTAATTGTCACCGTGTTAAAACTCGTCGCATATTCAACTTTATAAACACAGAGAATGTATAAAAAACTAGACAAAAAACCCTATTAGACAAGGCACAATACAGAAATTATTTAACAATTTTATTACAGAACGCTGTATAATGTTGTTAATAAAAGTGACTCAACTATTTTAAAATGCTCAAAAAATAAAGCGACAAAGTAAAATAAACGTCCTGTATTGTTTTATCTGCAATATAAATATGATTTATTATTACAACGCTAATAATACGGACCAATATTCGTTTTCATATGCCTTCTAGCAAAAATAAAGTATAGAAATATACAACGAATCAATGAACCTGAAACCATCAATTAAAACATTTCAAAATTGAATTTCCTGAAGGCGTGGGAAATACGTTATGTTAGTAAATGCTACAATAGTGAATGTAACACGCTTCGGCTATTTTTCCTGTTGGTAGCATTGCTCACTGTGGCGTCAAACTATCGAATTTCATGTGTTCCTTTTCACGATTTTATATAAAAGCAAAGTTCACTTTCGCTGTTGAGAATTAGTGCTCATACAAAGCATGTACGAGCAGCCATCGGCCAGCGTGCCGCAGAATACGAGCGACTTGGGTATGAAAGGTCTTCTACTTTAACACAGCTAAAATGCGTCCTTGCGGTAGGCCCTTCACGTCTTGACAGAACACCTGCCTGTAAACTGAGCACTTGTGAACTCTCTTAAAGTTCCATAGGTAAACTCTGTTGCGCCTTTCTGTACTCTGAGTTCAATTACATAAATTCAGAATTTAACACCTAACACGAGGTGTGTTTATAAGTTATTTTGGTTTACATTCAGAAGATTTTTATAAAGTAATTTGTTAAAATTAAATTATTTGGTTATTCCGTCAAATCACAATGTATTTAAAATAAGATAAATAAACCTTGATCGGATACGGTAATACTTCTGGATCACCTCCAGACACAACTGTGTTGTCTACTATTTCATCTCTGACCGATGTAAACATCAAAAGCATCACTTCAAACAATAAAGTTGATCCATTATATGAAAATATCTGGACACGACCTCCAAAAAACTACACTACGAAAAATTGTAAAAAATAGTAATTGAGTTTTAAATTTAATATAATTTTACACCTGATGATGGTTTAATAAAACCGAAACATGTTGTAAACTGTTCCAATTGTAAATTGATTATTCGATATGGAACACAGAATGATATTTTAATTATTTTTATTATCTTATTTTAAATACATTGTGATTTGACGGAATAACCAAATAATTTAATTTTAATTTAATAAATCACAATATGACGCAACTACACTATCTTATAAAAGTTATTTGTTTTGTTTATTTAACGACACTTTCCATTACTCAGATTACATCGCGTCGATTGATATAATGACAACTTCCCTGGAGGTCGCCATCACCTACCGGCTCACAAATGCGTCAAGGTAACACTGACCGTAAAATATTTACGTGGCCCCCTTCAATCAATAGAATGTGAGAGGAGTAAACCTACTTTTATTAACCAAATATGGCAGGAGACACATAATTATCATTCTCCTGTAACGTATTCAATATCATAATTTTTCCTTCATTCAGAACTTAAAAAGGAAATTACATGTTGTAACTAAACTCTTAGTTCATACGCGTCGGTACTTTCACACAGTCGCGTATCTGAAGAATGTCACTTATGGCTGTTTTCCAGCACACAAGAGCAAGCAAGTGCCACAAAAGAACTTTGCGTGTGGTTAGCAATAAGGTTGACAGGACGACTACCGGAACCACCAATAAGGAATTCACTGACATATCTTGCATTAATGTTTGATAAAATAATGAACCTTATCAGCATTCAGGTCAATAACAAAGTAGGTACTAGTACCCATTCCCATGTATGTATTCAAATTGCGATTTTCTAATACACAAGGAGTAAACCTTGTGCAGGTTGGGGGAAGGGGGAGGTTTTCTATACTCAAAGAAGAGTACATATGTGAGGAAAAGTGGGGACGTCTAATTTTTTTGGAAATACATTTTAGACTATGCAGAAAAGAAATATAACTGGGAAACGGAAATTCAAACATGGTTGGCTACACGAACACCGAGGCATGTAATGTGAAGCAGTATTTGTCAAGAAAATTGCTGCACTGAAATTGATTTACAGTCATTCAGTTGTGGTTATTTAGGATCGGATGTTTTATTTATCAAGTTTCAGAAAGAAAGCGTGAGGAAAAATCAGGTTTTTCTGAGTATTTGACTGACATTTCAAATGATCGTTCAAATTTTGTTTGTACACCAATTGTCAAAACACGAATACGTTGTTTTTGTAACAGGATCAAATCTGCCCACGTAAATCGACTCTGATGCATATTTGAGACGAACAGATGTCATATACAGACTTGAAACTGAGTGGCTTCAAAATAAACACTCTTCCCCGTTTTTCGTAACAGTTACCACTGTACTTTGCAGCATTCTGATAAATTTCATCAATAATAATTTGCTAATTGGTAAACAGTATTTCAAGCTTCGTCAATTACTCAAGTATTCATTATCATAATAATCAATTAGGACTTATATTTCACATAATAAACTCTTAAAAATTGTAATTGGTAATCCAAATCGAAGATACCACTCGGAAGACACGGGAAAATGTGTGAGGATATTAAAAGGTCCTTAGAGAAACAGTTTTCAGGATGTGGACTGACTTTTGTGAACAGTGTAATGAATTTCGTTGTGTTTATTTTTGACAATCTCTGTACTAGTGCCTTATACCCTGAGGATTGCGATCTAATATCTCCTCTACCTCTACCTCAAAGGTAATTTTTTGTTGAAAAACCTGAACCCACGTGGCAGACATTAGTGGATGGGAGGATAATATTAAGTGACTCTTAAAAATTAAAGAGATATTAGATTTAACTTGGTCAGAAAAATGGTCCAATGACAGGCTATTGTTAATACTATGATAAACATTCTGTAAAAACAAGGAACATACTAATCAGCGGAGCGACTATCAGCTTCACAAGACAGATTCTGCGTAACACAGAGATAACTGATCTTCGAACTGTCAGGGCAGGGATTTGTTACGTGTGATTCCTTTCCAGAAGCTAATTTAGAACACCGAACAATTGAGGTGTTGAATCGAAGACAAATGTCTCTGGACTGTAAAGGATACGGAAATGAGAGGTGCTGGAGAAATTTATCGGCTTCTCACTATGGAGGCCCCGATTCATCCTGAGGTCAGTTCACGTTCAACGTGTGGCTCTGAAGCAGTTTCTTTCCCCGAGTTCTTCAGTTTTGTCCTAAAACCCAGCACGACGTTCTCAGTTGAGGATTCACTTCCGACTTGTCTGAAACTTGCTTCATTTTCCGTTTGTACAGACCTACCTCCACCTTAGGCAATTCGCAACTTCCACTTCTAACGTCTCACTTTATTTAATTCTAGCAACACTACAGCACCAGAGGAAAATATATTTTCTTATATGCTGATGGTTAGTTCTATAACGTCTTCTCTGGGAACAACATTTGGAAGAGGTAGGTAAAACGCGACATTAGAGGAGGGAGTAAAAGGATAGAAGACGATGCGGGGGGTGGGGGTGGGACTTTAGAATATCGGAAACATTATCTATAGTACGGAATCTGTGCTTCATTTGTTTTTATGTGTTTCCTTCCCCCATGTCCTTTTCTCTTTTTCCTGTTTCTTCATCTTCCATGTTTGTTTGTTTGTGTCTCTTTTATTCAGTTTTACTTCCTGGTTGGTTTTGAAATAAAAACTTTTTCTAGCCAAAGCTGCCGTATAGTTTATTCTTTCACCGTAAGGAGCGACGTTGCTCCTGTGCTGTTTACAAACTGCCCACAAAAAGTTGTCTTTATACGATATAAAACTTTCTAGAGAAAATAATAGAATACAGTGTACAAGCAACTAATACGCAAAAATTAAACAAGACAAGCCGCTTATATAGACGACATTTTAGTTCTATTATTATCATCTTTACATTTACAAACCAGACACTGAAGTCATTTCGACGGGCTATCGTAATGTGACCTGTCGAAGTTTTTTTTTGGATAAAAAAATCACTCGCACTTCAAAAAACGAGTTGTAATGATTTATCAATTAACGCCGTCACAAATAAATAATTCCTGCTATCACAAAATTATTTAAGCTCGCATATTGGCTTACTCTTATTCGGACACTCTGTTGTCGGAATAACTTCAAAAAACACTCACAGAGTTCCTCTGCGAAGAAAGTTTCGTTAATTTCATTCCACATACTACGTCACAACACAAACAGAAAGTGCAATTATTCTCAAACAAAAAATTTGCCCTCATAACATTCATCTGTGTGGCAATCTTTCTATGGCATGAAGTGAAAACCACATTTCACAAAAATCCAATTTAGACGCACTGACATGCAGGAATAGGACTAGTAGCTGTGGAATAAGAACTAAGGCAATAGCCATGTTCCTGAAGATGACAGCGACAAACAGCTGCAGCCATAAACACTTTCGTGACGGAGACAATCGTCACTTGACGCTCGGATAAACCAATATCTCGCTCGCTGCCACGCAACGAGAAGAGAAACAAGACAATTTTCTTCAATACAAAAGTTAACGATTTTTGGGGTTGGGGTAAAGCTCAACAAAGCCAAGAAGCAGCTCTCTTCTATATATATATATATATTTTTTTTCTCTCTCTCTCTTTTTTTGTTTCCACCCCGCCGCTTTCTGTCCCATTCAACATGGGGGGAGGGGGGAGGGGGGGAATTCCTTTCAGAATGTTGCGCTTTACGACGCTCAGCATCGCGACGCCATCGACCCAGTGACAACAGAAGAAAAAAGAATGAGCAACGAAGCATGTTGCATGTACAAGTAGAGACATCTGTGTGTGAAGGCTCGTGTTACTTTTCGCCCCAGTGAACAGTGTTGCAGTATAACGACATTTACACCGCAGAAACCCAGCTTGCTCTGAAGCTTATTTAACGACACTGTCAGCAACACGATCACTGACAAAATTAGAAGAGATATGGAAACAAATGGCCGCGGCGTAATTTTAAATAAGAAAATCACGAAAAATTTCAACCGGGTCAGCCAGTCTCCGGGTCGATATTTGAACCCAAGACCTCCCGAATACGGACCAAGAGTGTCAATGATTCAGTCGCGACACTAGACTTCGTAACAGAAGGTCAAAATAACAACTACGCTACAGAAAATTCACTTAAGTATTTCATTATTCAGGCATGTATGAACACGCCACAAAAATATAAATCTCAATTAATTCTTAACCTCAATAAGTTTCCAGCTTCACGCTCCGTACACTTTACCCACAGGGAATGTCTTCTCCAGTGAAGATTTGACACGAATGTCCTGAGAAGGAAAGAAAGATAGGTACTTGTGGGTTATCGGGAAACATCGCTTTAAAAATAGGTTAGGTTAGGTTAGGTTAGGTTAGGTTAGGTTAATGTGTGTAGACAGCAATAAATAACTGATAACAACAACTCTAACCTAACCTAACCTAACCTAACCTAACCTATTTTTAAAGCGATGTGTCCTGATAACCCACAAGTACCGAAAGATAAAAGAGTTTTGTTAAAACACAATCAGAGACGAGGTGTCCGCATGGATTCTTCGTTGTGCGCATGTGCGTACGAGACATCTGAAGAGGAGTTACGGTGGATACTGAAAGGACCAGCAGGAGTACTTGGGCTTGCTCAGGCCCGGTGCGTGTATGCACACAGCACAGACAGAATTCGTGGAACAAGAGACGGACAAATGTTTCCCCTGTTTGAACATTACAGTAGCACGCTCAATATTGACAGATCTGTGGTTTAACAGCTATTTGTCAACACTGACATGTTAACTGAAGGCCACATAACAAAGAGGCGCGGTGTCACCAGTCCGCTTCAGTTCCAATCCCAATTATTTAACCACGCTATATCTACTGCAGAGTACACTCATCGCCTTGTGTGGTATGATATTGATTATGTGAGGCTAACTGGGCTATGTGGCCGAAAACACTACAACAGCATTCTCTTGGAGACAATTAAATAAATCAGGGAATATCTGAAAGTGTATAGTTGGTGTTACAGCAGCGTTTTGAACCTGGTACCTTCTACTAAAATAGGTCACTAGCTGTAAGGTATTTATAAATGAATGAACTGCTCACGTCAAATCAACTTTGATATCCATTTTCCGTTCAAACTTCGGTAGTTGTCTAACCCTGGGGACAGACAAATTTTTTTACTCGGGATTCGAAGTGGCAGACGGCAGGGAAACCTTAAGAAAAGGATTCTGTAAGAATAAACAGCTATCAAATATGCTGTCTGACTTAACGTGATCTACAGATACAGGGTTTCAAAGTATATGAAAATAACATTATTAACTATTAATTTAGGTGCTGTAATTTGAACCTTTTTAGTGTTGTCAAGATATCAAAGACACACGAAAACGCTAAGCAGCTTCCCACAATCATTCATCATAAGCTTAACAAACTGCCGATATAATGGCAAAAGTTCTAGATCTATTTTTATATTTTATGTTATTTTCCATATACCATATGTGAGGAGGTAAAGTGTGATTAAATATCCGCATTATTAACAACTAGATTCATTAATGTCTAAATTTAATTTTGGTGTGGACCAACTTCGTCCGCCTTTATTATAGACTTATAGAGATATGTCTACATTTACAGAGGTAACTATTAATGAGCGACGAAGTGTTAACTATTTCCACAACAAATATAGGCTAAACCCCTCTTACTTCTTTATCAGAGAGAAAAAGTATTGTTTTCTTTAAATATAGAATCTGGAAAACAAAATTAGCGAATAAAATTACACCTACAAAAATACGCAGTGTGTAAGGAACTTTCTTATAAGGTCAGAAACACTTGCTGCAATGCTGATAAGTGAAAAAATATGAGTACGTAAGATACACAGAACCAATGCATAAAACGATTTAAAAATAAGCTATAAAACAGGTATAAAGAAAAATGTAAGAGACGAATGCGTCTAATAACATGTTTCAGCACACGAGAAAAATATAAAAATAACTTATAACGGCAATTAATATAAAGAAAAATTGTAATGTACTGGTACTCTAAAACAGTGGTATCCAACCTGGGGTACGAATACCCCCGGGGGTACGCGAAGACATCTTAGGTGGTAAGTGAAATTTTAAAAAAAAATATTATTTTATGATAAACACTGAATAATCAATAAAGTAATTTATTTAATTTATTTTAGATGTAGATTATATACTATGTATAACTTAAATTATAGACCAACAACTTTCGGGGTACAAAGTTGAAGAGAAATTATATCTGGGGGTACGCGAACAAGAAAGGTTGAATACCACTGCTCTAAAATATATGCAATTACATCTTTTTAACGTTGACGCCATATAATTTACAGAAACACAAAATTATCTATGGCTTCAACCGACTTATAGCTGTTCTTCATTAATAAAGAATTATCACAGCAATTTGATTATCTCTATTAATCTTATAGTAAAAAGGTGAGACGTGACGCAGGAAACAAAGGAACATAATTCCGTTTGGAGTTCGAACCCTTATGCCACATGGTTAATGCAGCAGCTGACATGAAGCAGGAGACGGCAAATGGAAAAAGTAAGAAAACGCTCCACTACCTCTGAATCCCATTGGTACGAATAATAATTTTTATTTCTAATTCTTTCCCTTGCCTCACTCCCTCTTTCTACCTTCAGTTGGACGAACAGACCTCCCGCAATGAAAACGAAAACGTCAGCGCTCCGGAGCGGCCTGATTTATAAGTTCATTTAAAAAACTCAGTGGAGGCCACCTCAGTGCCTAATCTCAACAGTTACAAAGTATTATAAGATTTGAGGTTTTAGCAGCGGTGAGTATGAAGATTTCGGTCTTCTGGGTTGTTGCGCTGTGTAGTCGGGTCGATGTTAACCAACGTTTCAG
The DNA here is from genome assembly GCF_000696155.1 of Zootermopsis nevadensis. The sequence goes on from NW_019062837.1 coordinate 251,597, forward strand.
AGGTCTCACTGCCTCCGTCATCAGGGCGATGAGTATGAAGATTTCGGTCTTCTGGGTTGTTGCGCTGTGTAGTCGGGTCGATGTTAACCAACGTTTCAGAGGTCTCACTGCCTCCGTCATCAGGGCGATGAGTATGAAGATTTCGGTCTTCTGGGTTGTTGCGCTGTGTAGTCGGGTCGATGTTAACCAACGTTTCAGAGGTCTCACTGCCTCCGTCATCAGGGCGATGAGTATGAAGATTTCGGTCTTCTGGGTTGTTGCGCTGTGTAGTCGGGTCGATGTTAACCAACGTTTCAGAGGTCATACTGCCTCCGTCATCAGGGCGAAATGTTCAAAGTATTATAACTCCAATAGAAAGGGGCGAGAAGTAATGGATATTTATAAAACACTCTTAATAATTAAAACTCTTCCAAATTAAAAATGAAGACAAAATGCAATCTGAATAATCCAACACAACGTTTGTAAAAACAAATACCTGCCCCATCCAAACACACTGTGAAGTTTGTCGTAACAAGCATGTGAGGTAATCATCTAATATTGATACATACGAGTTTCCGCCATTCGCGGTTTTCAGTGTCATGATAGCATAAGCATCCTATCTGTGGCTGCGGTAGAACCCGATGCTCAGGCCCACTGAGTCGCACGCTGTTTAACCGACTCACCCCACCAATGACTCTATGGACAACAAATTAAGACCCCTCGTGGTGCATCATTCAGAAAATCCACGGGCATTTATAAGTTTCCCATTTTAAGCGTTTTCAATATAAGCGGCACTTTGCAGAAACACAACCACCGCGCATAACGAGAGGCACTTGTATTTGTAAGTGATCTCCATGTGAACCGCTACTTTGCTGCTTTGTCCCCGTTTAATGTACGAAGCAAATATTATTCGATACCAAGGCTTCAAAGAATAGAACACTGGTTAGCGCTAATAGCATATAAAACAGTTCTAATAAATATTTATATTATTTCAGTTCAGTTAATCTGAGGGAGTAAGACGGAAATCATTCTCTGATAACTTATTTTTTCAGAAGAGATATGAATACATATCTCAGAATTAACATTTAGGTAACAGTTCTACTAAATGATAACATAGCTGTTTCAATAGGCCTTGTGGTTTATTTTAATCCAGGTTTACTTCAGTTTGCTACAGCAAAAGCTAATTCTTTCTACAGCAACAGATTCCGAAGACAACGCCGATAAACGTCCGCCACAGAACACGAACTCGGACCAGTTCAATCCAGTTCACATCCTCTCACCAAGTTCGTTTAAAATTAATTTATTAACATTCGCCCATCTCCTTCCAAGCCGACGCCTTACAAAAGATTATAAAAAAAGTTTATCCCTAATGCTACAGTCAAAGTAGCATCGATGATCTCTCAACACTTCTGTGCCTTATCTTGGAGGTCCGGGATCTATACTCGGTCTTGATGCTTCTTAAATATTTTCATTTCCTTTCCTTTGCCTCTCTACACAAATTCTAAGACAGATTTTTAAAACGGGCCGTCAACGTTACCTTTCACCCCGGTCCGAATTAGGTATTCGTAATTCAGCGCTACATAATATGTCTTTTTTAGCCTGACAACGAGCGTTAAATGATCCAAAAGAGCCCACCAGAATTTCATTTATGTGTTTGAGATTAGGCAGTGTTACATGACGCCACGGTTTACTGAAGCCTGTGAATGTCGGGAGATGGAGCGCTACTTTTTGACTTCACTTGGAGTCGGTCTGGCGTTTCGTTCACGTTTTTTTTTTAATTTATTTTTTTATTTTATTAAAATAAGAAACTCGACAAGAGAGAGCAAACCTAACCTAAATCTCTTATGTACATATTTACAGCACACAAACTACTGTGCTGCAACAAGCGGGATGCACACACTTAATGGCAGGCTTAAACTAACCACCCTTTACGTCTAACATCCTTCCGCGCGGTACTAACTAATATGAAAATATTAACGTGAGGCTGGCATTTCACATAATGCTGTCGACCGTTTATAATTCCACAAATAATTGTGTCTGGCATTCTTGAGTCGATCATTCCAGTTTTATACTTCACTATTGGTCTCTCGTGCAGAGTTATATCCGATTTTACAAATAATTACGTCATAGCTTTTTAGATCTTTTATTTCTGTAAATAATTAGTTTACGTTTCACATTTAAACTGACTATTTCTAATTTTTTAATAATTATATCTCATGTACTCAACCGCGTTTAACGGAGAATTTATACAAATATCCTTGTAATATTAAGATTATATTTTCTAGCTAGGCTTTACTAGAAACTTCTGGAAATGAAAGAGTAAATTCAAGCAGAACAGTTGGATGAATCGTAGATTATTCTATAACGTGGTATAAACCGCACGTTAAGTTATGAAAAAATGACCGTGGCGATAAACCCGAAAAGATTTCAAAATAAAGCAGTTGTGTTCTGTTTCTAGATACCATCATATTAGATTTCCAGGATGCAGGTTAGAAGCATTACAGCTTCAGTTAAAATGATCAATCTACTCCTAATATAATAGGAAATATTCATCAAGCCGTTCGTGCAATGGAAAAAAAAATTCTGACGGTGGCGACTCTGTTAGCAAAACATCCAAACGATGCTATGGTGGGGTCTGAAGGAGTCTACGTTTGGCAGGATTCCGAAATGAGTCGATCGGTTCCGTGTTCGTGAGTCTGGCGGAAATATATCTTCAGTCGCCGCGAAGAAGTTTTAATATTTCTTTTATTTTAAAATTAAATTTTAAAAATTCTGTACTTTCAGTGCGATTTGCAAACGAATGATGCAATAAACTGTATTAGCGTCCAACAAATGAAAGGTTAATTCCCGTAAACTTTGCCGGCCATACTAAGTTATTACGTGTAACACAGAACGTGACTTAATGGAATCTCACGCTACTGAAGACGTAGCCAGTCCTGTCTGTGATTTACAATTACAGATCCAACTCACTAGGCCTGTACTAGGCGTAAACCGTTCCGTGGTCAAATGACCTCCGAGACGGATCATGAAGTCCGAGTGTGATTTTAGATGGAATTTAAGGAAAAATCGTGAAGTATAGCTTCAACTAAAACACACAAAAATTGAATAAATACAAGTCTTAATGAAGTTGATATGCATAAAACCTAGCATTGCATGAAATAGTACAGTTATAATATGGACATCTTCCGTTAAATATCGTGTGTTTCAAATTCTGTCCTTTATCACGTATTACAGCTACAGCAACTACACATCGCACTGCAACATAACGCAATGAGCTCTCAGTAACAAGCCGTAATGCGGACTAATCAAACGGGGCACAAACTAGGGAAACTCTTTTTACAATTGCACTTCTGTTGGCAACAAATTTGCGAGTTTTAAAAACGGGGCGTGCATAATATACTGTCAGAGGGAATATAAATATTAACATTTTAACACTGAAAAGAAAAACATTCTTGAGTCAGTCTTGTATTATTCTGGCTGTATCTTCAGCATTATAATATTGTTTTACAACCATCTACACTACAGGCTCTGTGTTGACGGTGATAAGAGTTGAGCAATTTTGACGACTTGTTTCGACATCATTTGTTTCATGATCTGACTTTACTTTTTCGTGAAATTAATTTATTGCGACAACCTCCGATATAACTAAAAGGATTTCAAATGGAACTATTAAATTCCAATTTTTTTCATAATAGATTCCCACAATTGTATGTTGAAACATATCGCTGAAAAGTCTAAATCAAATTACGAGTATCAAGTGCCAACTTGTTGGAATTTATGATTTACAATTTCATTACTCCTTTCCAGCAACATCTTTTGAAGATGGCTGCCTTCTGGGATGTTACGTCATGTAGTCTGGTAAACGTTTACCGATATTCATCACCCTGATAATAAATGCAGCAAGCACCTTTGAAACATCGGTAAACTACATGGCGCACCAACCCAGTAAACAACCTTCTCAGACTAGCAGCCGTGAGAACTTAAAATCTTACAGATTTTTTCCCACACAAATTGAGAACACAAACGCTGTCGTATTTCCCAGAAGAAAACCCTTCACAAACATCTATATCAATCTAGTTTGCTTGTACCTGAACACAGTATGATGTCCAACATGCAATAAACAGCTCACTCGTACCTGTAACATTATTGCTTAGCCATTCTTTGATACAATCAGTACTTACATCGACCAGACTGCTTCTGCAACATCCCTCCTTCTGTGATGAATTCAAACTGATATTACCGTCGTGTATAAAAATTAAACTTAACCTAAAACTCACTCACGATAAAGACACACGTATCACTCTTCAAATGAGACAATGCGAAAGGAAAATAACCAAGAACCCAGACACGTACAAACTTGCATAGCAACGCAACGCCGGCTAATAGCGAAACAACAGAACAGCTAAAATCAGAGACACCTGATGCCAACATGGGCAATTACAGCTTCATACGTAAAATCACTCGGCTGTTTTCGCTAGTATTATCGACTGACCTTTGAAGTCCAAAGCACATCTAAGTGATATTTAAAGACTCTGAAAGAGAACATATTCATTCTCATTATAAACATCTAGGCGTTAATGCTGTTTAGGGAAACAATCGCTCTTTATTCTTAGAATCACACACTGGGAAAAATACTGTGTTGCTGAACGTTAAAGCAACTTGTACACATAGTTAAAAGTAAATTATAAAGGATTAAAAAACTCTGCTGAAAACGTATAATATATTTGGCCATTATAACAATAATTTTCTGTTTTACAAGCAGAGAACTCCAATCAAATCAGTTCCATATAAGAGTACTTTTTCATATATTTTCAGTCTAGTCAGTCCAACTGACTTCACGCATTGTAAGACATTTTAACTCTGAACTTCGTCCTTACAGTCAAATATTTAAGATGCATAAAAATCAGTTCAAGTTATATTCGTTCTCCTTTTCCAGTACACAGTGTGATATTATCTTTAATTAATTCCATGAAGCAGAATCCTCCTTGAGCAGCTAGTAGTCGCTTAGCTAGTCAAGAAAATCTCCGATCATTGCAGAATCAGAGGGATGATTACCGCGTTCTGATCTAAGATGAAAGGAAAACGCGAAGTTATGACTGTTCTTAGGCGTAATGTACAGTATGGGGTAGCGGTTTAACTTATTCTTAACCTCGGTAACAGATACAGGTGAATGGTCAACTTCACGTTTCGGCTACTTTACCCCGAAAGAGCTACTCTACCCATTGGGCAGGAACTAAGGTAGACCCCACAGCCGGTGTTCACGTGGTTGGGGTTGGACATAACCTATATGTAAGTATATATTAAATACACAATCGGTCAAGAACGGAATAAAATCTTTCCCTTGATTATCTGGCAGCCTTCGTTGCGTCTTAGGTCTAATTTGTATTTGGGAAGTCCCAAATTCGAATCTAGACCGCATTCATTGATACATCGGTTTTTAGAATCTCTCTTTAAACTTTGTGCATTAAATATCGTTGAATGGTAGAGTGATTATGAACGGTTAATTACAAAGATCTTGAAAGAAAGCGACTGATATTCAGTCTACGGTATTATTCCAGCATTTGTCTGGAGGGAATGAGGAAAACTATTAAAAGAATCAACATAAATTACGACCAGAGATTCGAAGCCGGGGCCTCTGGTCGACCTTCTTGAAGGGCTGAGAAACACGTGACGCACATCAATGTAAGGGATTTTATCGCCCTCCCCGACCCGTCAGATTACAACGCCACAGTCAGGGCTGATTATTTCTCTGCAGAAGTAAGGCAGACTGCTGCATGTCACGAGGTGACGGTATCATTTGGTGGGGAAATCTAGTAGGCAGTTGAGAGGATTTCGTGTTTACACAGAAACACGCGTATAATGTTCTTTTTTGTGTTCTAACGTTTTCAGAATGAGTTATACAACGATACTTTTTTCATTAGCTGGACTGAACGAACGAGTCTTTTGTTTAAATAAATAAGATGAAACCCGTCTGACAGCTTGCTGGGTAGTCTACGTCGGCGTAGGGTTTGAGGGGAAGACGACTTTAAACCGGAGACGATAGCTCCGTCGGTACGTCGAATGACTACGGCACACACTAATCTTATATCACGTGGACCGACATCTTGGTGATTCGGAACTGATAATTACATACAGCCATGTACACAATAAATTCAAAACATATTTAATTTATATTTAAGCAATAATTTGACAAATAAACAAAATATATTGATAATCAGTGATTCAACAAAGAAGTTTTTATTTTCTGTGTGAACATAAAATAGCGTCTCTAACTATAGCCGTGTTCTTTCTATTTATTACATAATTCAATAAAGTAGAGTTATTTTTATTAATTCTATAAAAACATGCTATTTCTACATGTTCAATATAAAGGCGTTATTTCGATTAATTCAATGAAGAGATTTTATTTCCAATATGAACCTTCAGATTTAATAAAAACAGAGAATTCATTGACTACCTGGGCAACTATCAGCTTCTAAAAAGAATTATATTGATTGAAGTTAGTACCTTAATTTATCTAACATCGCAGTACTGAGTTAACGTTTATGAGCAGACTTCAAAGTTGTGAAAAATGGTATAACGAAACTTAACTCAGTTTTACACACACCAGATGGACAACCCAGGATATATCATGAACAAGGGTAACTTTAACCGGATCAGGGTTCATTACAAATCGTCCCTAAAACCCAAGCTAACCCCCCCTAGAGGCCAGCAACCCCCAACAGCACAAGGGGGAAGTACGTACAAGAAAATGCTAGTCGCCACAAGCAGCTACAACAGTAAGTCTGTATAGCGCTGGTTTAATAATGGATAAATCCTCTTTTCAGTTTTCCGAATCATGAAAAAAAGAGAGGACAAAGTGAAAGGGGTAGATTACATTGAGGTTGTATATTAGAGGCTTAAGAGCAGGTTGTAAGGGATGATTTTACCACTGTACCTTCAGATAGGTTCATTAGTCGTCCACAAGACAGCACCAGTGTGGTTTGTGGTAATGGTTTGTATAATACCACGGAAAATAGGATCACTGCAGTTAAAACATAAACCGTACCGTACTTAACGGCTGTGGCGCTGGGTTGGTGACCGCGAAGCGGATTGTAGCCTACTCTGTGATTCAAACAGAAGAAGAAGAAGAATAAGCCAATCACGAGAGCAAAACGCTCATACACTCCTGACGTGAGAAGCAGACGAAATGACGCAACTAGGAACACCGTGATGTATCTTTTCTGATGTTGTTGTCAGGACGCTACAATGAGCTCGGTCTGCAGTTAGGCTGCTTCTTGTCCAAAACGAATTGTTTATACCATAATTCATTTAAAATTGATTCAAATATAGCAAGTCGAGGATTCGTAGATTACGTTCTATTAAACCCATGGAAGTTCCGATGCTGATGTGTGGTAGTGAAGTATGAACAGAAAAGAAAAATGAAGTTACGAGGATTAAGGTGGCAGAAATTAGGTTCTCACTATTGGTTTAGGGGAATGCAATAATGGACGAGATCGTGAATGAAGAAATACGGAAGGAAATGCCCACACGCAAAATGCCTGAGTTAGCTTCAGAGGATGAGCCCTCGAAGTTATAAACCAAAAGGAAGAAGAAATTTGGGTCGACAGCGTAAGCGATGGGAGGCTGAAATTGGAATTGGAAATAGCTACTCTATTCCCTCAAGTGCAGAAGAAGAATATGACAAGTCTGGTGCTTCAAAGCGTTAACAGTAACGTGTAACAAAACGGAGACTGTCGTTTGGTTTTCTGGAGTAAGTATCTTTGTTTACCGTAAGCGTAAATTGTGATGTTCTCATTTCATGTAAAGCGCGATGATCAAAACGGCGATTAACGATGTTCATTTACAGAAGAAATTCCCTGGGCTCGAGATGAAGAAACGTGACTGGCTTCCGTGAACACAAAAATTAGACCTCGAGTTATAAAAAAGCCTCGACATTATCGATTAGCTGGACGACTATTAGCTTATGAGAACGATTAAGCTTTTTATTAAAATTACACGGTATATAACGTACTTAAGTAAGATTAAAGGTTTTAACAGCGGCGACTAACTTCTGCGATCGGTCGGCAAACTTCTACGAGACTACACGGAGCAAGAGAAGACAATATTTTACTTCTTTTTTTATATAGTATTTGCAAGACCAAGTAGAGAAAAGGGGCCTGGATCGCTAGTGGTGAATTCGATGGTTTTAATGTGTTTTGGCGAGTCCTTTTCTGCGGGAACTCGGCAGAGCGAACCGCTCCCCGAAAGTGGATTGCTGGCGAGCGGCAGTCAGAGAGACACTTCACCTAACTCAGTTAGGTCATCTCCAGTCAGGCTAATTGGCATGAAAAACAAGTTCGTTTGTTTACCCTTTCCGCCCCCCCAATTTGAGTCCCTTCTTCCCCAAATTGTGTACACTAGTGGTCTGTGACCCGTGCCGCCTTCCTCATCTACAGTCTGACCCCTCGGACTACATGCCTGTCACGAAATTTCCCTTCAACTGGGAAAATGAATGTCAGTTAAAACACTTGCCATTGGTGTCCAAAGTGTAAGGGCTACCTAGGAACAACAGTAAGAAATAGAAATGAAGTTAACCTCTTGAAGCTGAAACTCGTATAAATAATATTTAAAAATCCGGTTCCCCATTAAAATGATCAAAAGATTAATGCCGTTTAAAGAAATAGTATAGATTAACTGGTTAACTCTTTGAAGCCGAAACTCCGGTTCCCCATTAAAATGATCAAAAGATTAATGCCGTTTAAAGAAATAGTAGCGTTGTGTGTAAATACAAGTAGCAGAGTTACTAATTTTTGGAACAGATAGTACAAATACTGCAGTTTCCATTAGACTCTAAAGGGTTGACGATGAAATGCAGATAAGCATTAAAGGTATAAATTTATGTTATTATTCAGTTTAAAATCTGTTACCTTTTACAGTACTAAAGATAAAGACATACACAAAGCAATCATTTTGCCACTTGTTTATTATGGGTATGAAACACGGCCTCTTAGAGGGATAAACATAAATTACAACTGTTGAAAACAAGAACTCATTAAGGTGGCGAAACCTAAGAAGGACGAAGTACGTGTGCAATGAAGGGTATTACATAACATGGAACTTCGTAATTTAGACTAGCCACCTAGTACTGTAGTAAACTGCAGGTGTACCATCGCTCAGTCTCGTTGAGTTTTTACAACAGGAAGACCACAAATTATTCTGCGAAAACCACGAATTCCGCGCACGGATTAGGCCTATGAGGGCGAGGTACACAAGGAATGCAAAGATACATTTCGTGTCGAAATCGTTTGTGAGGCTGAGAACATAGAAAAGCAACGTTAAGACAAATCTTATGGAGATGGCTTATTAAGATAGGATTTAGATGGGAAGTGGCTCAGGATGGTATGAAACGGCGACCTTCAGAATTACCTTCGTTAACACTTCGTTTTCGTCACTGACTCGCCGAATTGCAGAAGACTGTTATGCTATGCACCTAAGTACAGCTTCTTTCAGAATACGTGCATGAAGTGGGGTCATGTCGCCATGGCACGGCACGACCTCAGGATGCAGACGGAGGAAACGGCTTCCAGACACGAAGGGTAACTACGGACGTATTCAACAAGCAACGGTGTACGGGCGACAAGAGGTGGTCCTATTGCTTAGAATTTGGCGGAGGGATAACAATTCCTCGCCGTAAAACAATATCATGTTATGAAATATATTATCATTAATGAAACACTCGATAGGGTTATGTGCCACGTGAAGAAAACATATTAATGTCACTGTCGTGAGGTGGATAATGTGGCACTGGAACAGTTTTTGTGAGTTCTTCGGTTTCCCCCTTGCCGATATCATTCCGCCACTGTTCCATATTAATGTATCATCTGATCGATAGACAAATAGTCCGTTTCTTATCCCGTCGCACCAATAACTAGTAACCACTCTCACGTCGCGATTTTGCAAGGCCGCTGTGTTAGTATTAATTATTGTAGGAATGTACAAATGTATGAAGGTTTATATTCTCTAGCGGCATTGCAAGTTTCACACAACAGATCAGTTGTTTATAATTAGGACGAACAGACACACTGACATATTTATGCCTATCTTTTTAAGTAAGGAAAACGAGTTACATGCCACTTCAAATACAACTGTCACAAAATTGTACATTCACAGACAACATCAAGCATTATAATATTAAAAAGTATGCACCTGGCGCCAGAAGAGCATTGTACATTAAACACACGCAGCGGAGCATTTAATTATAAGAGAAAAACCTAAAATGTTTCTAATTTTTTTGGTAATATGCTAATGACTGTAATACTAAAGACAGTTCTAACCAGTCTTTAGTGTAACTGGCAGCACTGCGAAAATTCGCAAAGCCACAACCAAATGCCACGCTCCAAGGCATGTTTTATATTTCAAAAATAAAACCACCCCCCCTCCTTCATCCACCCTTCACTGACAATACAGAACGATATTTAATCGAAAACGTCATTTTTCCCCTCCCTTACCATGATACAAATCAAATATGATGCAGTGCGGTTGGCAATTGTTCCCGACAACAACCAAAACAACGTCATGTCTGGAGAAAAAAGGCGTAAAACAAATTAAAAACAAAACGAAGCAGACAGTTTGTTGTCACTTGCAGCTAAGGGACTTCAACCCCAACACATGGGGAAGACTGCCCCTGTTTTAGTCACATATTTTCAAAACGCTCATTTTATAAAATATAAATTAAATCAGAGACTTAATTACTTCGAAATATTGCAAGAGATTGCACAGCGCACAACAGCGTTCAATAAAAATGTTCTCCCTTAACGTCTTACACTTATTTCAATCACCAAACACGCACTTACCTATGACGTAATTTGTCCTATCTAAAATCCCGTGCAGGTGACGAGGAAATGGAAAACCGTAAGATATATTTGGCCGATTAAAATGCTATTAACCAGCACTTCAACACCAAATTCTCTGTTACGAGGCACTTTGGCAGTATCATCCAGCCAATCAATCGGTGAGACTGTGTGATATTGTGTGATAACTCTGTCTTCCACTGTATTTCAGTTACGATGATTAATTATGACACGATGAGATAAAGCAATGTCGGTTTCGGTGCATATGAATAGGCCTACTTTTTGATATATTTGTAACTGAATCTTTAATTTGTAATTTTAGAATAAAAATCTCTGTTTATTTTTTTTTTTTTACACACTTGCGGCGTAATAACACAGTGCTAATACCACTTAATCAGCACTTAATTCATCGCCCTGATGACGGAGGCAGCTTGACCTCTGAAACGTTGGTAAACTTGTACCAGACTACACGGCGCAAGAACCCAGAAGACAGAAATCTTCAGACTCACCGCTGCGAAAACCTCAAATCCTGCTTAACAAAAATAGTGCTCTCATACCCACCCTTGATGCTTCTCTGGCCAAGACCTACTTTGGGGAAATAAGTAGTGTCGATACTGCGACAATCACACCCCGACAGACACCTTTAACTCAAAAAGAAATCCACTGGACCGAGCAGAAGCTGCTCCCGACCGTCTTCTACCCACAGCATCTTCAAAGCGAGTGTTCTTTTTTTACATTTCTTTTCACCTTCGGTTTTAAAGAAGCACATGCGAAGCGGTTAGGTAAGTAAAATCCATGGGAAATTACTAGTAGGCCTACTTGTTTGTTGTGGAGTGGATGTTTTAAGGGCTGGAGTGGGCAATGCCATACTGCAGTGGGTCTACATACAAGAAAAGAGTAAAAAAAAAGTCCGATCCATCCGTCCAGAGGTTGAAGAAGAGAGTATTTTAACCTCCATTACGCGTAATGTGTGCAAAGACTGTGGTGCCACCTGCTGGGCGGCTAGCTTAATTTGCTCTTAACTAGACTCTTTGAGGTTCACCGACTTGTTTGCTGTTTCCTTGACAACAAGACCGATCAGATTTCACTTGGCCGCCAACGGAAGACGCTCCGTACTCGCAAGAAATGAACAATAGCATTTCGTTGCCATGCAAAACCACTATTCTCGAATTTAATTCAGACTACGTCTCCTACCTCGTAGTTCAGTTAGTGAACTGACTGGACCTCCGTTCGATTCTCTACAGAGGAGTGTGGATTTTCACTTCACCACAGCTTAGAGGCTCTTTTATGTCAATTGACGATAAATTTGTAACTGCAGATTTTGTACGTTCTCCTAAGCATCCGCTGGGTACCGAAGCGATGTCGAATTCGAAACGCAGACAAAACCAACACAATCCTCGGAACGCCATGTGCAACTACTGCGACAAACCGACACGGAGCATCGGCACGTCATAGCATTACCATTACGAAGATCAGTTTTTAACACTGTTCTTAGAATTGTACCAAACGTAAAAGGGCAGACATACAGATTGTCAAGAAGGTGAGACAGATAAATGTACCACTAGGCTTTAAATGTTTAAAGCGAACAGGAATAAGGTTTTGGGCCGAACAACCTGTCCGAGTGGTTATGGCAAATCTGTAGGTAATGCCTTGAATTAGGCCACGACAATTTCCTTCTTTCATTGATTCTTTCTTATTCTGCTGTTCATTAATCGTCTTGCCATTTAACGCTAGGGTCTGTATAGACTGAAATCGAAATTACTGAGTGCGTCTTTAAACGAACTAGAAATAAATGATCTGGGTTTGAGCATGTAGGCTAGATTATTGACTAGATGAACAACTATTTGCTTCTCAGGAAGAAGTAATCTCTATGGAGATGTTGATTAGTTAGTGTGTCTGAACAACAAAATTATTTTTTTACCAGGTAGGAACTCATGATTTTTAACAGTTGTAGTTTCGAATGTCATAACTGTGTAATGACTGCTATCATTAAAACTGCTATAAAAACAAAAACCACACGCGTCTGGATGCTATACAATCTAAATTAAACAAAATGGTTCTGTTATAGGAGTTCTGATCGACTAACTCTTCCAGGAACGCTCAACGTCGAAAAGAACTGGAGAAAGGTTTACAGACGTGAGAAAAAGCAAATTTTTCTCTTGAATATCGAAAAATGCTGGGATATTTACTTCCACACTACAGCCTGCATAAATGAAAAAGTGTAGATCTATAATAGGCCTACCTATTAGGCGCTTACAAATCTGCCAATACCAACTGCTTTTTGCATTAATTAAAATGTTTGGTTCGCTTAAAAATTTTAGTACATTAAGAGATCTGCTAATATCATTTTATTAATTGAATCTGTTAAATACATATCACGCTGAAGTAAAGCATAGTTTGAAAAACATATCCAGTCTCTTTTTTCGGTGATGATAAATCAACACACTAATTGTTTTAAAATATATTATTTGTATTAAATTATAAGCACACTCTAACAGTCATACATGCACTGAACTGAATCAATATAAAAGCACAGATTTTTTTCCAGGTAACTGTACTAAGCTCCTCATTAGATACATTTGAAAGAGAAGCGTACAATTTCATTCATCGTGGCAAGTCACACGTAAATTTATTCCACCTATGAATACATTCGAATGTAGGCTTGGTCTAGACCGAGAGGCCTATCATCTGTACATATTTAAACATTTCATGCAACTGTGTCTGTTAGTCGGAAAACTCGTCGCTTTTTATGGAACCCGAGTGTCATTACCCTGTTCATAAAATCCCGCCAATGAACTTTATCCTGAGCCAGATGACTTTAGACCTCACCCCGTCATCCCAGTATTTTAATATCCTTTATCCTCCCATTTGCTTATAATTCTACCGACAGATGTCCTCCCTTCAAATTCGCCGACCCAAATTGTGTGTGAATTTATCATCCCTACCATGTGTGTAATATGTCCCATTTATATTACAATAAAATAACATTTGGTAAAGACTAAAAAGTATATAGCCTCTCATCACGAAATTTTCTCCAGTCTCCTGTTATTTATGCAACATTTGCCTTTGTCGTTATTATAGGACCAGATATCATTTCAACATTTAAGTAGTTTCAGTTGTTGTTAACAGAACTCATAAAGAATTCTTTCCTGAAGACCTGCTTCATGTAAAACGATGTGCCAGCCGGAGAGGTTATTCGTCTGTAGCACTGGAATAAGAAATCATAAAATTATAGTAAATTCGAAATGTGGGAGGAAAAGGACGTAGGATATTTAAATAAACTATACCAGCGCTTTTTTGACAGGCTGAGGAAACTCGTGAAATACGTTCATTCAGGATAACTAGTCTCTCAGCCAAGGTTAGAACCACGAACGCCCTTGAGTTTATTTCTGTGTAATTAAAATTATTTTATGATGGCGAATCATTTACAAGTTAGGGAAATGAAAATAGTGTCATAAAACAGGAAAATCTAACAACTGATTTTTGTGTTTTCTTTGAGATAAGAATTACGTTGTCACATTGATGCTTCCTAACGCAATACGAGATTTTTAGAAAACGACGCCGACCGTCATGACCCACACAGACGAGAAGAGAAGAAAATTGTCGCGACACGAGAATAATTTTAAGATACAAAACATAACGAAACCAAACCTAACCTAACCTAACCCAACCTAACGTAACCTAACCTAACCCTACTTAACCTAACCCGGCACGAAACGCATGGTTGTCGTTCCTGTCCCCCAACATGGAGGCTCAAAAATTCTCGTCCAGGAGACCGGCTATTCTCTTCACACTCTCCAGGCAAATTTCGGGACAGTACCTTCAACTAGGTCAGTCACTACCTTCTGGATCGTTTCCAATTCGCCATTCGCTATTCATCCTGCCATTCTGAGGTGAATAATGCGAGCAGTTTTCGTGTCATGAAAAACTATTGATTAAGAAATAAAATAGAAGCAGATGTTTTTAGGACGGGTAGAACGCTGGAGTAAGAAGCCGTGCTTCATCTTCCTTTCCATGTAGCGTCAAATTGAAAAGCCAACAAAGCGTCTGCCCAACACCACGCCATAATTATGTAAGTGAAACAATGGCGTAACTCCACCTTTCATTTGAATTTTAATACATTATTGAAAACTTAATTTAATGAGAAGACAGCTGGATTGCATTGTAACTCCAAGAAAATATGTATATACATAGTAAAGATATACGAGCTAATTCTGACAACATAAGTTTAAACTATTCACATTCAGTGTACAAGAAAGCCATTAAACATTTATTGTTGCATATAGACTATTTAACGACGTTATTCACTGCACTTACTATGTTAATTACTTCTACGTATCTAAGGATCCATACATTAACAGAAATGAAAGGCTGTCTGAATCATGCTTCGACAGCACTTACCCTCGACACTAACCTGGGTGATGCACGCCGTTGAAAAGTTTACAAACGCCACCGTCTGTTTAACCGGTATTAACGTTAATATTTTATGATCGGTTCGTTGTTTATATAATGACACAATTTCAATGACAATCGAGTAAGATGGAAAGAATATATGAAGTGTGAATAATTGAGGCTTTAGAAGGAGGTGGCTGTGATAGCCCGGCATTAACCCAGAGAGACTGAGGAAATCCACGAAAACTCTCAGCCAAGATAGCCGGTAAACTGTCCTATATCTGAATTGTCTGCATCCAGAATACGCCATCGCTTCCCTGCCAGCTTGCTCAGTGTAACCAACTAACCAACAAACTAACTAACTAACTAACTAACCAACCAATCAACCGACCAGCCAACTAACTCCGAAGAACACAAACATTGAGGAGCTAACAATACGCTCAACTAGTTAACAAATTCCTCGCCTTTTACGCAATCCGGAGTTCATTACTGTGCTCACAAAAGCCCTCCAATGGTCTTTACGCTGAGTCAGATAAATCCAGTCCAGATCTCAAAAAATTGAAATAAAATTAGATATGAAGAAAGGAAATATATAATAAAAATAAAAAGGCAGCACAGAATGAAAAAAGGACACCAAACGAGAAAGGAAGGAAGCTCTTTCCAGTGCTATCGGCTTGATGGTACCTTAACCCGTTGTTGCAGGCACGCGGCGGCAGAGCTCTCACCGTGTTAACTGTTCTGCTGGATGACGGCGGCAATGATCAGAAGACTGTTGAGGCAGCGAGAGTGCTGATTGTTGGCAACAACTATGATCGATAACCATAGCAACGCGTCCTTGTGCGTGTCTGCTAAAGAAGGCGCAGGAACAGCGGTTATCAACGGGACACACACGAGCAGAGAAGTAAAAGGCGTTGGCGAGATGTACTTTGCAGTGTAATCAAGGCAGGCTCTTCAACTGTGCTCTAGTTCTTCTGGAACTCCTTATTTAGTCATTTTGTTCTTTGAAAAACAATCACCGAGCTACACGTACGTCTGTCCATCTGAACCCCAACTCAATTGCTGACATCAGCATGGCAGACACCGATTTCCATCAACCAGAATGTCACCAGAGACCAGACCGCTGTGGTAACTTTTCATTCGCCGTCGTGATGGTACCATAAACTTCGGTGTACGTTCTCTTAGGTAGGAACACTGGGTCATCCAGCATGGGATCCCGTAGTTGAACTTCATCACATTGTATATGAAACACACTTGTGTCTTCTCCACCCTCTGATGATCGCGAAGTTATAAAATCCGGAAAAAAAAAGAAAAATTGTTCATAGCCGACCTTTGAAGTGTCTCCACATCAACCACCACATAAACGATGCTTTTCAGAACAGGTGATGAACCTTCTAGTTCTTAGCAGAAGGAAATTTCGTCGCTAAGAAACTATAAACTTTTCAACGAAGGCTCTATATCGTGTAGTTATATGCCTTTAATATGTTGATCAGTAACCATATTTTATGTATCACACGTAGACCTATGTATTGGATATTGCCTCCTCTTATTTTTACGTTTTTCTCTTTTGCTATTTGCTTTCTTACGTCCCGCCTTCATTTATTCTATTCACTTTTTTAACTGTGTGCTAATTGTACCAGACCGACAGACTTACGAGGAATTTGAACTTGTGGGTTGGTAGCTACTGTTGGGAACATCCAAGGCTGCGTTGTTCATTGTTTCGCCGATATTTCCCGCCCCACAGCCATTGATTTACGAGCGCAACATTCATGGCGGCTCCAGCAACAGAAATAAAGATAAATAATAAGAACAAATATTATAATAAATAATACAAAATGACACCGGAATCTTCCCTTAATCTTCGAATCGCGATTCTAGACTCTGCTTCTTTTTGTAATCATTATAAATGGCCTAGGAACTTAACTTCAACTCGCTTGTATTCCAGACAGGGCGGGTTCGATATTTCACGGAATACATCCCAAAAATTTTATCGATACCCGTTGTCGATTAAAAGTTGATTAGCTATTCGGTTGCATCATCAGCTGAGCTTATTTACCATCGACTGATAAGAATGTAAAAGATGGATTACTGGAAAGTGATCGTGGCTTATTTTAAAGTTGGTTAGTACAATTTATCAGGCAGCATTAGGTTTTGTTAATTAACGAACGCTTTTAATTTTGTAATGTTTGCAGAACTGGGCCTTTGTCGTACGTTATTTTTCAGTGTTAATAATGACAACAACAAACGACAGTCAGTTTCTAGGTCTTCTAAGTGATTATCTCTATGATTCCTGATTTAAATTAAGTATCCCTTGTGCTTGCTACATTTAATAATGCCAGATACTGAAGTTGTACTATGAATTTCTGTAATGGAAATATTTCTGTTACGACACTCAAATTGTGTCAAGTCTAGAATTTGTACAAAATTTGCAATAAGCAATACTTCATGACGAAGCAAATTTTGAAATTTGATCTCGATGGGACATAGTGACCTGTGGTTGGCAGCACTGAATCATTCGCTTTCTACTTCATTTAATTCCAACACATCATTTTCGTGGTAAGATTACTCAAATTATCTAGTTTATGTGTTAAAGTCCACTTAAGTGGTTTGAATATTCCCACTGAAACGAACTTTGCTGCTAGCTCAACTGACTACATGAACACGCTGCCAGACCAGTCATAATTCATGTGCCCCTTAATTGGGCCAGTGTTTGAAAAGCTCTTTACTTTTAGCCAACCCTTCCTGACCCTGTAACTTCATGAGCCACACCAAGACTTATGAAATGGAAGCAGAGGGGACATTATTTATAATGAAGAAGCTTTGCCGACAAAGGGAAACACCGCTGAGTGGGAAGATGCCCATCAGATGCTTAATAAAAAATATATAAAACAAGAAAGAGAATTAAAAAAAGAAAAAGTAATAAAATATCAAACTGGTACTAAAATTGTGCAAACAACTCGAATGAAATAAAGTAATGTCTTACAAAAACAATACTTTAACACAGAATGTGGAAACCTTGCTCATAAATGGCAACTGTACGCAGTTACAGCGCACATTTTCAAGGACTACACGGACATGTTGTGGCTAAGCATCCAAGACGGAACAATGCATGTGTTTGCTTACTTATTTGTCCAGTTCAAAATCATTTAATTTGCTTTCATTCTGATGGGAGTAAAAAGTGACCAACGACGCCAATGTTGCCATATGGAGTTACAAATTAATTTTCAATTCAAGAACATATTGTTTTGCCGTTAAGGTGATAATTCTGGGCAAAACTAATGCATTTTTTTTACTCAAATCTACGACTCGGTCTCCGAAGTGGTGTTATTTTAACGCCATGTCTCCAGACGCCCACGTGTATCTCATTCTGTTAGTGTAACTGATGGATTATTTTGAACCAATACGTGACAATTTGTATGGCAACACGTTTTAACGCGTTTATGGTATAGTACCTCTACGAATGAAAATAGAACTAATATTTTGGAATCCTAAAACGCACCAGGCTGAAGGCAAGCGCGTTTAATATTTGTA
Source organism: Zootermopsis nevadensis (assembly GCF_000696155.1). The sequence goes on from NW_019062837.1 coordinate 270,328, forward strand.
TGAAATGTATCGCGAATATAGATCAACTAACTCGAATTACTTTTACTGAATTTGACACCACATTACGTGTTTATCGTGACTGAGTTTTATATAATATAATTTCCCCCGTATATCTGCTCCCTTTAATTTGCTTCGGCTTTCAAATTTTAAATATTTAATTTTCCTAAAGGACCAAAACACAGAGTAGAATAATACTGACGTAATTTTTTACAGCAGTTACTACATAATCATCAGAATAAATTATTGGCTTAAACAGCATGAGAAACCATGTTATTTGTAAGAAACAGATTCAGAAATGTGTCACACCCACAGCGGAGTACACGGGATGGGCTCCTGCTTTGCGTGGCCAAAAATTCAGAGGCCCTTTTGCACATCCACACAGAGAATTCCGAAAGAGGTACGCCCTCCGTGCATGGTAGCCAAGAGAAATGACCATCGCTCCATCCGAAACAGGCATATGTGCAAGATTTTTAAGGAGTTCAAACTTCAAGCGCTAATATGCAAACCTCTGGTATAAATTATATACTTTTATATCCGCCAATGATATCCAGTAATATCAGTTTCGTCATTTACAATGTCTGTCATACAGTTACAAATTATGGTGTTTATTTAAACATTACACACGTTTTGATACGTTGAAAAATTAATTCTGGGAAGTTAATGCTACATTCAAAGCAAAACCAACGTGTGGACCTTTGACCTCATATTTTCTACCTGGAAGTATTTGTTTATTAAGCAAGGATTCCAACCAAAACTTATCCGTGTAATAAATTAGAGTTAGGATATCCCGCAGAACTGGCTCCAGAATGTATTTTTTTTAAATAATTAATATGTATTGGTGGTTGTTAAGAAGTATCAGCGAAGCATTATGTAAGGATATTCTGATATCCGATTTTCGCTTCCGTCTGACTTTTCTTGTTTGATTCTTTCTTTCTCGTCCTATTTCAGTCAAATTTTCCCGATATTTCCATTTCTGATCTGAATATGTAGGTCTTTCAATATCTGATTTATTTTCGAACGTACTTCATGTTATTTTAAATTACAATGAAAAACAATATCAACTTATTCAATTAAATTAAAGCCGTAAAGACAAAATAGAAATTCCGACTGTCACCAACCTAACAAAGACGGATTTCTCATCTTACCTGAAACAAAAGGTTCGGGAAATATCGAAAGAAAGGTATTTAAATTTTTTACCGAGTAATATCAACACGGAAAAATAAGTTATATTTCGCTTCTGCGACCGTCTTTTTTATTTCACCTTACGTTTCAGAATACTTGTGTCACTCTTGCGTAAATAAGGTGTCGACTACCGGGTAACGCAAAGCAAGAACCCACCCTGACTCGAGTGTTCGTTTTATATTTTAAGTTTTGACAGATGCATAAAGGCGTGGTTATAAACGTCATTTTATTTATATGTTTTTTCTGATATTTGTTACAGTTTTTTCGGCGAAGCTTTGCGCAACTCTTGCAGGGTACGAAAGCGACAAGATAAATGCCTCAGGTGTAAAATTTGCATTGTCTTTTTAGTAAAGAGTTTAACTGCATTATCTCTTTCATTCTGCACGAGATGAAGAAATTCGTAAATGCTGGACTATATATTTTTAATTTAACTTAAAATATTTGCTGAATATGAAGACACAGCAAGAGTTCAACATAAATATAGATGTCTTCTGGATTGGCAATCGCCCTGATGATGTAGGTAGTAAGGACCTCTGAAACGTCGGCGTGAATTCCTGCCGTGAAAACCTAAAATCCTATTTAAGAGTTCTACAAATCCTTTTGACACTTGTTTTCAAATTAAGAAATTTAACTACGTCCATGTAGTATATACCGTCTTGAGAAGCTAACAGTCACTCAGCTAGTCAAGAAACTCCTCACCTTTTATGGAGTCCGTAGGTTCCTTGCTTTGTCCACAAGAATGTTCCACTTGATGGCATCCCGAATCAGACGAATGCACTCCGCATTATCAAACCCTATTTATTGAATATCCATATTTATCAATAGAGTAAAATTAAAAATTTTAATACTTAAGACGTTTTCTTGTATACGCCACGGATCAGGCCATAAGTTTACGATCTTGTTTAATTCTTTAGATAATTACGTTCCCATCAATCTTAAGATTTAAAAAAACTAATTTTCTTATATTTATTAATCAATTCCAAATCCTGATAACTGGCACATAAGAACTTCAGGTTCAAAATCAGTGAAGTGCCGCTAAGGGAATTTGATCTTATAGGAAGCCAAAATGAAATAATCGTAATAAAATCCACAGACTTAACTTTAAACTTTAGTGCTTAGCTTTTAAGTTAATCAATTCCTGTGTTAATTAATGACGCTTTATAAAGACACGTTACAATTCGTGGAATGTGCCAAGGCCCTAACCCGCCAATTGCACGATCCGAAGAGAACTATGAACATCTCAGTCTGGATAGCCGATCTCCAGATTAAGATTCGAATCCGGTATCTCCCGAATTCGAAGCACGAATACTAACTGTTTAAACGCGATGAGAAAGAAAGAAAGAAACAAAGAAACAAAGAAACAAAGAAAGAAAGTGACACGACAAAGAGCTGGATAAATTAATTTCGTGACAAGTAAATTACAACAACTTTGAATAAATTTAACATGAAAGATACCTAATTAACATACATAATCAGTTGGAACAAAATGAGGCAGCAATGTCAAGGGAAATTGAGTGTAAAAGCTGAAATGTACGGACAGTGGAGCGATTATGTAATCTAGACAGAGAACAAGCCTAACGAACATACTAAAGAGTTCAAAATGCTCAATCATTTATTAGAAAGAGGGCTGTCACTTTACAACACAAAAAATTATCGTCTTTTCTTTAGAGACTGGCACGATGAGGTATGAAATGTAACCAATCTAATGACCATTTGTAGACACAACCTAAGCACAAGACCTTATTCTTAGTATCAGACGGACGTGACCCTTTTAATGTCGTACAGGAGAGAGTGGTGAGACCTACATCAGGTGTGTCAGTACGAAGGACGCCATGACACGATCACGTGCTAAGTGACCTAACACGATGAACTGGTTCAGTATCACAGAACTAATGACAACCGAGTCTTCTGACTTGTTGAAGAATATTCAGGTGGTCTCGTGTCTGAATATGCGATATTAACGCAAGGAAGAATTTGACGTAAGTCACTGAAACTGATTAACTTGTTACGTTAAGGAGTGATGTTATCAGAAACCACAGATTTACAGAGTAACTAACACTACAAGCCACAGAGCTTTTTAAATATTTAAAAAAACTCAGTCCATAGTTCAAAGAAAGCAAAACGTTGCTAAATTACAAAGGTCAACTGGTTAATGCTGTTGATTCTGAGAAACATATACTCCTCATAAATACAATATGTGGTCGCAAAATGGACCCATTTGGAAAATTACAAACGTAACAAAAGCATGTAATTATCTACGTGAAAAGACACATGTATATCAGAACCAACACATGTGTTAAACAGGTATTTATAGCCTGACTGCATTTAAATATGTAGTTGCTTAACATTCTCGCTCAAAGTAAGTAATCTAAACGACTTGTGTAAACGGAAAGCCTTTGTTCTGACGTTTGACACGTTTCGAAAGAATGCGTGAATGTCTATTATTTCCGCCGTGTCCGTTTGTCCGTGTGTTACAAGACTATAAATTATTATTATCCGAGGGAAAACTGAAACTGTGTAGTTGGCAGCCCTAAGCTACAGTCCTATACAAAACATACGAACAGTACTACTGTGTCCCATTCACACAATGTAATAAAGCGGTAGTTATGTGATTACACAACAAAACAGCAAACAAATGACTCTGGCAACGGGTAACATGTTGGGGAACAAAGGATTGTTGGGTAGTTATGGCGACGAACCGGCCACAAAAACATCTTGCAACGAAACATGCAAATGCACCACAGAAGGAAGAAGGAAGAGAGACAAACAATAGAAAGCAACCAGATACGACTAACAGCAACCGGTCGGACAGAGCAGAGGATAACATGGGGCTACGGTCTGCAATGCAGCAACAACAATGGCATTTTCCTACCAAATCCAAAATTCGGATCCAGACCATCACTTGCGGAGCAGAAGAGTACAAAGAGCGAAGTAAAATTGTCGAAACCTGATCGACGTTCAAACCTGTAATCCCAGTTTTCGAGCAATCCAAGATCGTACGTGCCTTCAACCACGCGGTCAAGGTGATCGACTATTTTTCACTGCAGGTTCTCATTACTGCATAAAATCAAATTCCCACAATTCTGAAATCCGATTTCTAGGAAACTTCACATAAGGCAATCACTGCCTATATCTATACCATGATTTACAGCCATGAATCGTTACTTGGGATTAAAACTAACTTTCAGTTTTAACTTCTCAATTAATATCGATATCTAAAACTTGGTTAAACGTAAAACTGATCCTATACTTTGTAAACCTAGCGGTTTACTCATCGCCCTGATGATGGAGGCAGCAAACACCTCACTCGTAAACGTCTACCAGACTACACGACACAACAAGCCAAAAGACAGCCATCTTCTGGTCCCTGTGGTTGGTCCAAGGAACCGAAACGCCACTCACTACGCTCGGATTGTTTCTGTTCCCTGAACTTAATAGTCTCAGGGGTTGGAAAGGAAGATAATGTGGTTAAGTTTTATTGCCACCCTCTAACTGTTGCCTACTTGACCGTAACCAGACCAGCAGCCACTGTGACAATGGAACAGTCGGCAAATGCTCTTAGCGCCGTGGAGTGGCAACAATAGGAAATCCTCCAACCCGTCACTCAAGTCAATCAATAAACGGCTTAAGTCCATTAGCTTCCTCCACAATAGCACTGTAGTACAGCTCATGAGACCAAAGTACCTTCAGCTCAAAATACCCAAAGCACTTGAGCAGAGGAAATGCTCCAAATTGGCATTCTAAAGGAACGTATCCGGTTATAATATTGGCGTCCTCACTGATGTATAACTGAATGCCGGATACCAACCTGAATAGGCCACGACCGCTTCCCTTCAATATTTACAACGTAACCTTGAATGTTATTTTCTCATATCATTCCAGTTAAGACAATGTAGTTAAATAAATTGCAGAGGAATATAATATTTTGCCAGAAGCATGTTAAACTTTTAGTATTTTAAAGCGCTATTTTTTTCCATTGCGAATTTATAAGTTTTATAAGATCAGGAGAATAAGAATGTTTCTGAATAACAACAAATTACTGATCATTGTAATGGATACAGTTTCTTTTATTTAAGTTATGATGTGAATTTTTAAATATTATTAAGACAAGCTCTAGTTTTTTATTCAATAACATCGTCAGAATTGATCTATGCCTTCTACTGGTCACTCTTAGTGTTACACACAGTCGATACACCAGCAAGTAGGATTATTTGAGTGATGTGTATTGTGAGCTGAATCAGTGATGATGAAAAGAAAGTTCAGAGAGACCGTGTTGACATTTTACGTTTACTTTACAAATGTTTCAAGCCGGGGTAGGGACTTCCCATCGCCATCATATCCACACAGACTTCTAGGTCCACTCAACCTTCTTAATAATGGGTTCTTTCATGTAGATTAAAAAATTTGAAGTGTGAAGCTGGCTACTCACCTCATCTTGTGCCTAGGTCTCTAGGTCTAGATTGAGTGGGGATTTACCTCCATGCTCCTATACATTTTCATGATATGCAAAGTTTTATAGTTCCCATAACAAATAAAACATTACTGTAATGAAAAGAACGATCCTAAAACTAAATATTAATATTTTGAACTTATTGTCGTCATTAACAAAGACACAACTAGCAATAAATACCATTGGTGCAGTTAGTTTTAAAGTGTTTATTTCTTAGAGTCATAAAGAATTTTAAAATAATATTTTTGCAACAGAAATTTGTCTTATTTTTCATGCATCCCGCAACAGAAGATGAAGGCGATACGTGCTTCTGAAATATTGGTAACCACCTTCAAGATCACGCGACTTCACAGCCCACGATCGGTAAGTTTTAAGAAGTTACAATTTTTCGTACGAAAATTCGTTTTATACCATTTCATACAATTCTTTTGAGTTTCGGAAAGTTTGATGGACGGTGTAAACGTATCTCACAAACGGACTGTTAAGAACATTCGGTAATCGAACGTGACGGCTGGTCGGCTGAAGAGTGACATATCGCGTTCTTACAGCGAAGCACCGCTATTCAGGACGAGCTCGCAGTGTGTCATATGTGACTGGTTGTGATTTGTTGGGTAAACACTGTCCGATATGGACCAGTGATTGGCCGAGTGACTGATGTACCCAACACATGGACACCGAGACCGCCTCCCAACCCATGGGCAGCGAGCCAACATCACACCGTCTCATTGCCTTTCCTGGCCTCTCTGGGTGAATACAGTAATTCTAAGCCGCAGGAAACAACTAGATAAATATGGAAGTATATGTTTTGGTTGGGTCAGGAATGTCATGTTGACATCGTCAAACTTACTTTCAAAGGATTCGTTTTAATATTGTCCTCTTACAAAAGTTGTATCGTAAGTTCCATGAGTTACAAGTAGCTGCTATGAGAAGGGAATGAATCACAAAAAGTTCTCGTTTACTGAGCAGTTTAATGCAGCACCCGTTTTCAAGAAGAAACCCTTTCAAGATGCAACACTTATGGCTCTAAAATCCTGAGTATAACTCTGGAAATGGAGAAGAATGAGTCCCTATGAGAAGACATTTTAAATCTCTCATTCCAAAAATTTAACGTAGATATTCTAACGTGTTAAAGTTTCCCAAAAACGAAAATGGCGTTTGGTTCTCACGACGTGTGGGTGTCACTTGAGGGTAATTGCTATGGGAACCGTGGAACAGGTGTAGGAGAAAGACAGTATCAGTGTCACGTGGAGGAGCTGCCCGTGCCCCCTGGAACAAACAAGATAGCATCGTCAACACGTGACGTGGATGTGGAAACAAGTGATGAGACAATCTGCGTATATTCAAACTGAATACAAAACAGCTCGAATTAAATATGCAGGACAAATTGTTTTAAGAAATAAACAATCCATCAGTCAATAAATCGTAAACGTTAACTAAAAGGGCGTATCTTTGAACAAATTCCCTTTTAATATTAAGTCAATTTCTGTAGACTAAGTTTCATGCACTTTCAAGATCGTGTGTAGCATCTCCTTAGGCAAATTAACACGTAATTTTTAAAAACACAGAATGACAATCAATATTGCTTATCGGTTACTTTTAAATTGTATTTTAAAGGAATAATGTGGAAACCTCCCATCATGTGAAGTGATTGGTCATGTACAGTATTTTGCAACACCCTGTGCCAACATGTAGTTTGGTCATGTACAGTATTTTGCAACGCCCTGTGCCAACATGTAGTTTAGTCGTGTACAGTATTTTGCATCGCCCTGTGCCAACATGTAGTTTGGTCATGCACAGATCGCGATATGATCGCCGTGGGAAAACAAAGCTGAATCATAACCTCAGGATGTGCTCATATACAAAATGTCAAAACGACACTCACAAAATAAAAGAATTCTCCGACCTGACGAAAAAGAAATCTGAGCACATAGCAATGTAGAGAATAAAACCTTAAGTTACATTTCTCAATCGCTCAGGTCAGTTAGCAACAGATTTTGCACAACTTCATGACAAAGAAACGATCTCTCGTACGTCTAAGCACCAAGCCAGCATGATGCAGTTTCTTGGCTACAAACTTTACTGTTTGGGACTTCGCCTCCAGCACCTCTGAAATGTCAGTCAGCTTCTGGTAGACTACACATCCCAGAAGACATCCATCTTCATACTCAGCTTTTCCTGCATTTACTTCCAATCCTACCGCATTAGTAGCAATTAATAAGTCTCTGCATATATTTTTAGAGATACGTAAGGATAAGGTAGTGTAATTGCGTCATATTGTGAATATTATATCAATTATTTATTTTAATCCGTCTGATCACAATATAATTTTATTTAAAATTTCTTATAATTAAGATAATAAAATATCATTCATGTTCCATATCTATTGGTCGATGTTCCGAAATGTAAATCGATCAATCGATATGGAACATGAATGATATTTTATTATCTTAATTATAAGAAATTTTAAATAAAATTATATTGTGATCAGACGGATTAAAATAAATAATTGATACGTAAGGATATTAAAATAGGGAAATAGAGTGTAAGGGTGTGGGATGGATTCATAGGGCTCAGAATAGGGACTAGTGGCGAGCTATTGCGAACAGGGCGATGGCCATTTGGGTTTCATAAAATGCGTATAATTTCTTGACTATCTGAACTACTAAGCATAAAAGATTGTGCTCGATATAGTTAGCTATATTAACCGTAAATCAGACGCGTTCAATTCAGCTGCCCCTGTGGGTAAGGTCGTATTTAGGGAGAACATGCTAGTAGTTTGTCTCCGTGTTCTGCGTACCGTAACAAAAACACAATGGACACGAACGAAGGACATGTTCTTGATACTGCAAAGAAACTAAACCAAATGTTATGCCATTAGGACTTATCTTCAAGAGCATTGACTGGTACTGGCAGATTGTTTATAAACTTGCAACTGTCACGACAAGCACAGTTAAAGTAAACTCAGTATACATGTCACGAGTCGTTGTATTATGTCTGGATTCGCGAGTTTTTGGATTTTGCCCATCGTCTCGTAATAAAAAAAGCCCCAAAACTAAGTAAACTACATTGCAATACACCATCGTCAGAATGCTTTAGAATCGACTTTGCATCTTGGGGTTAGTTCCTACTACACTCATAATTAATATGGAATGAGATCTCAGTTCTAGTCGCAACAGAAATCCATGGTAATGTCCTTTCAGGAAACATCAGCTGATTTTCATGCCACCCGTTTAACGGTTGGGAACTCCCGCGGCGCATAATACAACACCTTGTGAGGTATATGCAAATATGCATAGGATTATTACAGACATCATGGGAAGATTCATTCGAATTTTAAATAAATTCAAATTAGCAGTACAGTAGCTGTAGATCTTGTTTGTTGTTCCGGTAAGACAACGGCTTGTAGAGTTATAGCTCCAGATGCAGAGGGGGGAGCTAGGTCCTCCAAACAAACGGGCTAACTTCACTCTTCAGACTAAACACAACACGACTCTGAAGCCTGGGACTATGCACGGAAAGGAAATATTTTTCTCATACTTCGTCTACCAGTGAGCAAATTTTCGATCTACACACAGAGACTAGGGAACATTTTATGTGTTGATATCTGAGGTTATCGCGGTAGTAATGATGTCGATGTTTGTCTCTTGGCTTGTAACGCTGTGGATTTCTAGACGGACATCTGTTTGTGGGTAGATACTTAACGGCGTTACAAGCTGAGAGACAAACATCGACATTGTATGTTTTGGTATTCAGCTGAATTTTAAAGGGTTGAGTTAGTTCACTATAAAAGTGTACCAGAGCTCGGAGTATTAAAGAAACTTTACACGTGCATTTGCGTACAGAATCCTAAATTGGGATAGAATGTTTGGGACTGGAACACGGGACTTGAAATTTAATCAAATCTCCGAGAACGTCACTACATCTGTTGTTTCTAATCGATATACCCAAATCCCTACAGGAAACAGCACAGCAGACAGTTAGACGCCTGTAAGTCCCCTGTCGGTTATGCAATCTAACTATCGTGTCCTCATGCTACCATTAGGATATAAATTAAAACCACTTATAGTAAGTACGACCATAAGCAACACATCGCTTAATCAGCCTTCTATGTAAAAAGCATCAGAAAATGTTTAAGTTGCGTTAGATTAGGAAGTACAAAGCTTTACGCTCCTATCTTCTGTATAAAAAGGAAAGAATTATTATTTATAAATTGCACCTTCGCCCGTTACTTTATAAACAACTCGTTGAGTCAGAGTCTCTCTTGATCAGCTAACAGCCGCTCAGTCAACAAATTTCCCGCATTTTAAAGAACACAAAGATTAATTTTCGTGTTCACAGGAGCCCACCTATACGTATCCTTAAGACTGAATTAATATTATCCTACCATCTACATGTAGGTCTTGCAAATTCATCCCTTTCCTTCACATTTTTCGAATACACGCGCGACAAATACCCTGCCCATTTCATCCCCTATCCCAATAACGCTTGTTGTAAAAAACAAATCATGGAGCTCCTCAATGTGCAGTTTTCTCAGCTCCTGCCATTTCATCCTCTTAATCCAAATATTTTTCCAACATCCTGCTCCTCCGTATTCTTCATTTTATGTTAGAGGCAAAGTTTTACTACACCCATACACACCATGTTATTTTATACGGGTGTAAAACTTGGTATCTCGCACTAACAAGAAGGAAACAAGTTGAGCGTATCTGAAAACCAGGCGGTAAGGAGAATATTCAAAACAAAGAAAGAGGAAGTAATCCGAAAATTGTTAAATGAAGAGTTTTAAGAATTGTTCTCTTCACGAACTATTATTAAAATTATCAAATCCACACATACTTATACGGCGAAATTTCGTCTACAAACTCCGCATGCCATGAAGTATTTTGGTTCTGTAACCGCAGTTTAGAATGTTCCCAAATTCGCGTTCAGGCATAAATTAACACTTTTATCACAATCGCCACTGAGCACATAACCTCGAATTTAATTCGATTAAAACGAGAGCTGTCTGACAGAGCAACGGTGTTAAAGCAGTTTTTCTTCGGGGCCCTTTTCATGTCAAAAGTTACGATATATCACTTCCCATTTTCGAAAATTGGACTCTGAGCAAGCAAGCACAGTTGCTCATCATTTCGTAAGAGTTTTTAACGTTAGCGTGCGGCACGAATGGGACCTCACATACACACACTGAATACAGCGAGCGAGTCCCTCTGTGGTCACAGAGTACTGTAACAACGATATAAGAACCATAAGGCCAAGCCCACAGCCACACGACCTGAATACAAACGTCCATGTTGTCTGGACAGCATGCCTACTTTGTAATCCAGAGTGCATAAAATCGATGCTCGGTCCAGACACTTCACTTCCAGAAAATATTGGAAAATTTCATTAAAATATACAATAAACTTTCCTCGTCCACAACCTTACCAATTCATTATTCACCATCATTCCAGTAGAAGTTATATAATCTACGTAGCTGAATGAGCGTTATTAAATAAACCGAGAAACTATGAACCGGATCGTAATAAACTGAATGTAACATCTGCTAATATCTCAGACGAGACAAATTTGCGCCATTGACATGCAAAAACGGAAAGGAAAAACCGAGCGTTTGTTTGGTTCTTAAATTAATTAAGAACGCTGTTTCAAGTAGTGTTTATGTGGGGTCAAATGGCACTGGATGATAAATGTGAATGATGAGTACAGATAAGAAAGGAGGCGATAATGGTTTATTCCTAGGCACCATTAATGCATTTTCCTGGAGGCACTCTGAAATACCACGGAAATGTAGAGGTACCCCAAACCCAACTTAGGTACGGATTGAATACCTCTTGAACAGAATCACAGAGCGTTGCCTCTATATCAACATGCAGCTCCAGCCGGCGCGATTTCTTTGTTATGTTACGTTTTAGTACTTCATACTACGCTCAGGATGCGAAATCAGTTTTGAGTATGTCACACTTCAGGTCCTCAAGGTAAAGAGTATCAAGATGGCTGTCTCCGCTGGCCCTGCGCAGTGTAGTCTGGTAGAAACTTACCGACGTTTCAGAAGTGTTACTACCACCATCACCAGGGCGAAGGACAGCGATCTTAGAAATATTAAATAACAACATTTCACATTTATCATTATTAAAATTACTGAACAAATGTACAATGTGCTGGAAATATAGAACGTAAAAAAAATACTACTCTGGAAAGAACGAATTTATATTGGAGTTAAGACCATTTGCTATTAGGGGAACAGTAAATGGGACGATATGTTGTATCTTCACCCCTGATGGAATAGTTTACGACTTGTTTTCGCCCTGAGCTGTTACTGACAGGGTCGTGAGGAGAACAGTTTCAACTAAGAGGAGTCACCCAGGTTTCGCTGACTCAGCTGTCAGTGTTTACATTGCTGCTACATGCTATTATGACTGACAGGACGTTGACAAAAGAAAGACTACACACAGTCTTACGACAGTTTTACCGTGAGTTACAATTCTGAGATTCATAATAAATAGATTCTAATGCCACTGGAAATCGATGTTTCTCAAGACAACCTCAAGTTTGATAACACAACTCGTCTCGCATGGCAAACGTCCAGTTTAATGCATGTTTTACACGATCAGCTAACAAGCAAGCCAGAATTTCCTTTTAATCGAGTTTGTTGAACAATTATACGTAGAAGTCACCTGTCCGAAACAAGTCAACAATAATGATCTGATATGCGTATAGAAGTGTGTGTTTAACTTTACGTTCACTACTTAAATCAACAACGTGACATCAGCAGAGGGCGGAGAAATCATGTTAACAGTGTCAGTCCGGCTAACACTTCGAAAAATAAAATATGTAAAAGTATTTCGTCTTACTTTCGTCGTTCAGAGACACTCCATGCACTAGAACACAGCAGAACTGAACACATTCAAGATATCTTTAACCAGCTTTAGCCATCAAGGCTCTCACAGCAAGCTAATACCCCGCAGGTTTGAGGCTAGCTTAACCAGAGGACCACCAGATGGGCTTTCTGTCTCTTTTCTCCCTTCTTACATAAAGTCGAAAACATAATCTAACTTCCGCAACGTTGTTTTATAATTTAAGACAGTGCACAAAGATCTAAGAACAATTTTATATATTATAACGCACTATTGCCATAAATCTTCAGACTTTGACCAATAGGATAGCATAAGAGATGCTGGGAATCGAAACCAAGACATGGAGAAGACGAAGCTGGATTACCGCGACATCCAGTTCTCTTGAAGATTTCTGTCTTCTGGGTTGTTGCACTGTGTAGTCTGGTCGATGTTTACCAACGTTTCAGATGTCATACTGCCTCCGTCGTCAGGGCGATTCTTAGTATGAAGATTTCTGTCATCTGGGTTGTTGCGCTGTGTAGTCTGGTCGATGTTTACCAACGTTTCAGAGGTCATACTGCCTCCGTCGTCAGGGCGATTCTTAGTATGAAAATTTCTGTCATCTGGGTTGTTGCGATGTGTAGTCTGGTCGATGTTTACCAACGTTTCAGAGATCATACTGTCTCCGTCGTCAGGGCGATTCTTAGTATGAAGATTTCTGTCTTCTGGGTTGTTGCGCTGTTTAGTCTGGTAGATGAATCGCCCTGATGACGGAGGCAGTATGACCTCTGAAACGTCGGTAAACATCGACCTGACTACACAGCGCAACAACCCAGAAGACAAATCTTCACACTCACCGCTGTGAAAAACTGAAATCTTACATATTCAGTTCTCTTCTCAAAATAGAAAACGACCAAGACTTGCCGTACTTAGTGTCACTGCTGCACTCAAAGGGGGGACGCAGCAGCAAGCACTTTGTTTGATTGATTTGTCCATTCCACAGATTACTATGGCACGGTACAGTTGTAATTGTTATACCCTAGGCGGGGGGTGGGGAGGTTAGGCCGTACATGAGTGAGCGACCGGAAAACAGAGCGATCGGAGGGCAAAATTACAGTACACCTGTTCAGCTGAAGGGACCATCGTCCCGCCCAGATTAACAACAAACCTATCACGTATCTTTCGCATCAGCTTATCATCAGCATGATAACACTTTAAAGCCCCGTGGTTTGTGCCAAATGATTAACAATAATAGACATTTATTCATGTGAAATGTAGTTGCAACTAATGTGTTAGCATTTTAACACAGATTCTATCACTTGCCATAAACGCCACGCTGTCCATTACTCACCGCGAACCGCGTAAATACTTGGAACTAAAACAAAGAATTGTAAATGAAGAAGTGGTATAAAGCTCTTTAAACCAAAACAGCGCAAGCTGAGAAATTGGACGTGCCGAACAGAACCATCAGACGCTTTGGTTAGACTAGAACGAGGGTGGACAATTTTTTTTTGCCGGGGGGGGGGGGGGGGGGGGCCGTGTGGGATTATTTCAAAATGACCGAGAGACTGCAGCATTGACAGAGATAATACGCAGATCGTGGTATTCTGGGTTGTGACGGGGTGTGATCTTGCAGGTGGCTACCAACATTTCAAAGGAACTTAATTAATTCTATCTTCAGACGATACGTTCCTAACAATCGTTGACACGACTACATGTCATTACAAGAAAGAAGACCACGTGTACACTGTCATAACCGTGAAAACTTCAAATCTAAATTGCAACGTATTTTGAAAATCAAAATAACTGCAATATTAACAACGCCAGAGAATGCGTTAAAGGAGAGAACATGAAATCCTGCTTATGAGTTCGCTTGTCTGTCAGTCTGTTCGAAGGTCGCCCCTGGTTTCTGATTTCAGGTGGTCTGTAATGAAGAATCTGGAGTCTCCCTCCACATTCTGTCAATGTGACAATCCGTTTCTCTAGAGTTTCAGTCATTGACAAGTATTTCAGTTTCTTTATAATCTACACACGTCTGTCCTGCCTCTGTCACAAATTTCAGCTCCGCAATTGTGCGTCTGAATGCTATAACCGAAGCTTCATGCCTTATATAGTCCGATTCACTAGGATAACATAATGATAATTGGTGATAAATCGGAAAGTATGCAGGACAAAGCTGTCGAAACCTGTATCAAAATATTTATTTTCCTGGTGAAACTAAGGAAAATCCGGAAACCCCTCAGAAAAAAAATAGACGGACCCCAAGATTAGAGCTGACACATCCACGTTCAGACACGAGGACTGGAGATTTAAAAAAAAAATATTTTACAGCAAATGTTAGACAGGTCGAACAGAAATACTGCGGTGCTAGATGAATTCAGTTCGATAAGCAGAAGGGCTGCCAACTGGCAACACAATTATTTCTCTTGACATCTCTTTGCATTTTGTCACGGGCCTCACTAGCGCATGCGGCTGGTGGTAAATCACGTCAAACTGAAAAGGACGTCGCGGCTTGAGAACATGCCGTTCTTTTGTTCGTTTAGCCCGACGCCGGTGGCCTCTCAACACCGTATCAACTCTTGCTACTATTCGTGCTGCTTTCTCCAAAAGATCAGTCTGTGGCAGTGTTCGTACACCGTCAACGGAGCGATGACAGACTGTCCTGATAATGGAGGCAGCAAACGTCTTTGAAACGTCGGTCACTAATCGCCCTGTAAGGCAGTAGTTCGTGTAAAACATTGGTCAACATCGACCAAGCTACACAGCGTAGCATCCGAAAAGAGCCATCTTTATACTTGTCGCTGTGAGAACCTAAAATCTCAAGTGTATACTTATTAATAAAGTCCTCTCAGGCTATCAGCCGTGTTAGTCGGTGATCAATCGCCGACGTTTCGAGGACCATCTCTGTCCTCATTATCAAGGCTGTTGACTGTGTGGCTCGATAATGACAGAGATTGATCACCAACTAACACGGCGGATAGCCCAAGAAGACTTTATTAATGAAAACCACCGTGAAAGCTTCACATCATGTATACTTATTGTTTGAGTGATTCCTGCTTTATTTAATGATGTTTTTTAACCGCATCAGTTAGACACAGGCCTATTGTCCAACGGAAGAATAATCTTTGAATTTGAAAGAATACGCAAAGAAGCGGTGGGAATTGTCCTAAAATGTTTTCTATAGGGTTTGAGAAAAGCCACAAAAACCCTCAGTAAAGACTACTATATTAAGGAGATTATGATAATGACAGTAAGATAATAGATAATTATGATAAGACCAAAATTAATTACAATAAAACATTAATTTTTGTATAAAATAAATTTATTGGGATCGATCAGTAATCACAGACACAATAATCATGATCGTTATACCGAATATCGATAAGATTCAGAAGGGTACATGATATTACACATCGATGAATCGATCAGAATGGCTGCTTCTCCTTCAACAAATTTATTTTGAATTCTTATTCGGACCTAAGGGCGCCTAAAATGTACCTCCTCGTTAAATGCGAAATCGCAATGCTATTTAATCATAACACACATGTGAGAAAAATGAAGCGCATCGGACATTTTTAACAAAAGAACTA
>NW_019062837.1:286423-299805 GCF_000696155.1 Zootermopsis nevadensis
GTTGCACAAATGAGTTAAATTAAATTAGGAAGTAAATGTTTTTTCTCTGTTAGTAGTCGCAATAAAGCAAGTGACGGATTGTCGCCTCCTGATAGCATCACATGTGCTCTTTATAAGCATGAGTGTCATTTAAATACGAGTAACGTCAGCACATTGCACAGGAAATGACACGGTCGCCAGCAAAACAGACTCACAGGACTAAACATTTCAGCTGCTCGACTCAACTGTCGAGATTAATAGCAACATTAACAAAATGATTTTGCTACAAGCTGATGAGCACTAAATTAAGTAGAAGGAAACATTTTAAGTGACAAGTATAAGAATTCATATACTTGACCGAGTTTCTTTTCGGAAGGGACTCCGATGAAAAGAGTCATTTTAAGAAGTCAAGAATTTCCCATATTAATTGAAATAAAAGGCTCATTACCATGTTCATAAAATCCCGCCGTTGGTTCCTATTCTGAACCAAATTATTATATTTATCACCTTTAAATATTATTTATTTATGATATTTATATTCGTAGCCATTAGAAACTGACATCTGTTTTAATACAGCCCTCCCATTTACGTCTAGGTCATCCAAAGTGTTTCTTCCCTTCGAGATTTTCTGACTAAAATATTGTATGCATTTCTCATTTCTCCCATGTTACATGAACCGTAGGTAATGTACTTAGTATAATATGGAGGAATGTTACGTATACAAACGCATGAACTATATTTACAATATTGCAAAACGTTTACTACTTTGGACTTCGACGAAAGGACTAGTAATTACTGGTACGACAGAGATAAAGGAATAAACGCACTGGGCGTGGGACAGTGGTGATAGAACAATATCTGAATTCATGTATGCATGGAAGAATGAACAGAAAGTAATCACACAGAAAATGAACAGGCTTGCGCTGTGACACATATCGGTAAAACAATGAAAAGGTGTTCATATCAAATAAGGAACATGCAGGAATCATCAGACGCTGCTGCTGATGATTATCCGATTAGAAAATGTTAACCATCCTCTTTATTGTTTATAGGCATCGCACTACCCCGATTACGAGGCGACATGTAAGACGAAATTATTAATTTGTTAGACAGTGAGGGGAAAGAAATTTTCTTGACGTTAATATTATTGATTAATTTGACTCCAACGAAAGACATAACTCCTGTAATTAACTGTTCCAGAATACCGAGAGCAGAAAATTTCAATACTAGGCTTCGTTAGCACTTTTAAGGGGAAATGAAAGTCTTTAAAAACAAACAAATTTGTAAGCTTTCAATCTCATAATGAGAGAATATACTTTAGCACTACTCATATCGCTAGACCTATAATTCTCTCACACAGCACAGGCTTTTCTCCTGATCTCCCTAATTACATGAAGAGAAATACAAATTATGAAGATCACTCTTTTCTGGCTTGTTGCACCGTGTAGTCTGATAGAAGTTTATCGACGTTTCAGAGGTGCTTGCTACCTCCAGACTACACAACCCAACAACCCAGAAGACAGGTATCTTCGTATTTGCCAACGCGAGGACCTGAAATCTCGTCAAATTTAGAGTTGTCTTCTGTTATATTCCCTCGAGCTTTGCTTGTCTGTCGTGTTTCGTCAGCTTCAGCTACGTCTCACCTCCAGTCCGAATGCTTCTAATATAGCTCAAGAGGACATCGATCAAGGCAAATGTTAAACTAACACAGCACTATAGCAGTGTGGCTAATGAAGACAGATGACGAACAGAGCGAAGTTTCGGCTGGCTGCACTTGGCACCTACATACTCCTGGTTCTTAAGAACCAAGTCAAAAGGGCTTTAATTAGTCACCGGTGCAGGAACACACATTTTAATTCAACAACATGCAAGCAAGTTTCTAGAATAGCACTTTAATACGTAAGTAAGTAAGAGGAGACCGGAAAAAATTACATGACATTCTCACTTTTCACTCTACATCACGTAAATTAGAGGAGGATGATATTGGCGGGCATGTGGCACACATAACGAAAATGATAAACGTAAACGATGTTTTGGCCGAAGAATCCGAAGGAAAGAAGATACTTACAAGATCTAGTCGTAGATGGGATGATAATATAAAAGTGTATATTAAAAGTAATAGGGTGGAAAGTTGTGAATTTGATACATCTTTCTCTCGGGATAGTCAGCGGCGGAGTCTTGTGAACATAATAATAAACAATTATGTCCCATGAAATGCGGTAAAAATAATCTGAAACATCCTTCATGTATCAAGAATGTTTTTTGTTCTTCAGACCCATTACTGGACACAGATGCGTGTAATTTTCCCAGCTTCATTTTGATAGTCTTCAACTCAAGACATATTTTCTCACAAAACAAGCAGGTCTTCGTGAACAGATATCGGTAGCCTATTTCTTCTTTTACAAGTGTAATTCTCCGATTTCATAATTATCGATCTCTTTTACAGGAATCGTTTAAGAAACCTGCTACTTTCCTGAATGCCATATACTGGCAACATCGATAACTGATTTTAAAAAATTGCGTTTCTACGTTCATCAAGTGACTCCACGATTCAGGATCTCCCTTCAAAAGATGGCCATCGCTGAAATTGTAAAAAAAACTCTCGGATTTTGCAGGAACAGAAGATGCATGACCGTGTTCACAAAATCGCAACGCGAGATTTTGTACTAAGCCACTTTGTTGTTGTCTCCTAAGCGTCTCTTCAATTCTGAATTTCCGATGACAATTTTTAAGCACTTCTCACGTGTAGCAAACTTGCTATCCTATTTTAACTGGTCGCCCTAACAATGTTTGGAGAACAGCGTGAATTATTAACTCCTACGTCGTTAACCCCACCCAGCATTTCTATTTTCCCTACCTATTTCGTCCAAATGCATCCCTAATATTAAAATTAAAACCGATTTGCCCCACTGCTGCAAATCAAATCGCGAAGTGGGGCCGTTTATAAATTATTTGACCCTTTAACATGTTCTTCGTGTAAAAAAAATCATGATTTACGACATGCTTCACTTCCTGCTTTGTTGTATATGCATTTTAACATAAATTTTGTCTTAGGGACGAAAGAAAGAAGCAGTTGTGATGGAGTTCTGCTTGCATCGGTTTAGAGGGGTCGTTTATTGGACGGTCATCGGAATGTCGGATGAGCCTCATGATTGTGTTGCTCACAATGGGGCGACCACCAACGAAGATATCTCGCAGAAGCCGCCGACGCCAACCCTCCGCCAGCTCCAGACACACGATCCAGGGTTCAAGCCCTGGTATTCAGCGCAAGTGACATTCCACGGTTCCCTTTCGCGCTCCCCTCATTTTGAATTAATTTTCCTTTACTTCTTTATCTGCTGTTTACAGCTGTATTTCTCTTCTTTTCTCCGTGTTTATATAAATGTAAACAACTTCTGAACATGTGAAGTGTGTGTTTACGGTTTCATGACGATTACATAGAAATAAATGTTAATTTAAAAGTAAGAAAAGCTTAAAGTCTATAAATCTGTATGTCTGCTAGCCATTTAAAGCAGAATCTCACGTAAGTAATATTTAAAAATACAATTTTTACGTACCAGAGGTCGAACTCACGACATCCAGAATACAATCAGCACTAAATGAGTTATTCCCACATTATTATCCCATAGATGCTGTAGAGAATACTCCCCCCCCCCTCTCTTCTTATTCCACATCTCACACTACCTCTCCTCATCTTTAATTAGACGGTTATACTCGAGATTTGATACGGGAGCCTCTGGAATTTCAAGCAGGCGTGCCAACCATATCTGACGCACCTCTATAATTATGGACCGATTTCGTGTAAATTCCACAAGCCTCGCAGAACTAAATCTCACTTATTGCCACTAATCATACCTGAATGAACATCGTAATTCGATATATTGTTTGTGATAAGTTTACGTACACCTGTTAAGAATCTTAATGCGTACTACAAATGTATTTCAAGTAGGCCTAGGTTCTGAGCGATAGATGTTGCATACTTAACTGGTCTGGGTCTGATGTTCATTTATTGCGGATGTAGATGCATGCGGACGGAGTTAACTGCACTGGAAATAGATGAACTCCATAAAGCAACATCATCTTAAATATTCATGACGTAATATGTCTCTGAAAAGAGTTATAAACCTTAATGTCGTCTGCTATGTTACGTAATTTTCCAGTCGTTTGCAGAATGATCCGTTATTGAGAAAGGCATCCATGGCGACCTCAGATTCAAATTAATTGAGGTACATTGAACATAAATTAATTAAATTAAGCGAAATTGATTCTTCAGTTATGATCACGAGAGTAGAAAATTGTGGGAATCGGACCTCGGGTGTGCAGTAATAGCTTTTCGAAATTACATTTAGCTCTGGACTTGATAGTCGTAGCTGATAAACCATTCACTGGAGTTAAGAATACTCCCTTAACGTAGTATTCAAATATATTACAGACAAAACTAACCAAAATTCTACACAAACCTTACTTAATGTGTAAATAATTACATACATGTGAACAGACTGTACAAATATTTGATTTTATAGCGGGCAAATTTAATTTAGCTAGTGGAGAACACGTATAAACGTTCAAATATATATTTTTATTATTCAAGTCTATACACAAACATGACGCATCTAAACTATAAACGTATAAACGTGTTTCACTAAATAGTAAAACTATTAATTTACAGATAGAATTTATGTCAGTCGTACTACAGTTTAAATTCAAACATATAAAGCACAGTACGCAACGTAAGCTCTTTACAACACTTGCTGTTTCACATTTGCTATTAAGAATCATTGCACCAAAATACTGTATATGGCATGGGAGTTGCTGAGAGTTGCTGTTAACGCCTGAACAACGCTGTAGGCTACAGTGCATAAATGAAGTGTAAGATTCGATGTATAAATTGCGGATACACTGTTATCGTGTGGCGAGGAACGAAGCTGGCGAAGTGGAACGGAAGTGACGTCGTTGGAGCGATGAAATATGGCCCATGCTCCTGGACCACCCTAGCAAGAAGAAGCGTGCTGGCTGGCGCCTAAGGTCGAGACCACGAAGAGTAACTAGATGCTGACAAGCCAATTCTACCCCAATAGCCACTCCCACAAACCTCCGGCTACGAAAATTACACAATCTAACACAATCATCAACCACGAAAAATACTGACAATAAGTGACCTCATCAATGGCTGTTACGCGCCGTTAAACATCTCTCGTCCGAACGCTTTTCAGGTAACAACTTTCGAAATTCTAACAGCAAGGAATCAGGCATGGCTTAAAAGATTCTCCTTTCATCACGCTTCTAAGAATTTCTTGTTTGCAAATCCTGAAGCAATATGTTCTAGGTATGCTATATGAATGGTAAAAGATAAATACGGGTGAAAATTAGTACCGTGATGGAATCAAACTCTGGCCTTACGTTTTTACCAATGCGTGCATCATATAAATCCAAATTAAAACCAATATCAAAACTAAGTAACTGATAAGTCAGTTATATGATACCTAAAGCCAATAAATAATGATATCGACAAAAGGGCATATTTCATACCACTGATTAGTTTGGTAGTACACAATTTACTTTGTTCCTCGTAATATGACGAAATTTTACGCAATTCAAAGCCTCGATTTTCGTAACAACATTATAGATGTTCCTGATTTATATCAGACCATAGTTCCCCACAGAATACAGACTGTTGTCTGTACGTATCGAGCAAAGCTGCACTGAGCTTTGGAGTTAATTGCCTCTAAGAGGTCTCCAGATAAGAGGCTGGACGAAAGCCAGCCAGTAAGGAATCCGGGGCAGGGAAAAACAACTGTCCTCTTGTCATGACTGGCAAATGTTAGATTTTATAACTACATATATTTTTAAATATTATCAGAAGGAGGGGAGTACTACAGTAAGAAGAGACAGGAAATGTACTATGTGTAATTTCCAACACAGTAGCAATGATAGCCCATACTTTCAGTTTCTTAGTTTTCTTCTGGGATGATTCGACGTTTAGTCTTGTAGAAGACACGGATGTTTCAGAAGTGAGACCGCCACGATGACAGATAAAACAAAACTTCTATCAGACTACAAAGCGCAACATCCACCAAGTCTAGTATCCTCATACTCATTGTTAATCAAATTCAACCAAATCTGCCCCACAGCAGTTCAATTTTGCGAAGTTCGCCTGCGCATGAGCGTCACTAACATCATCTAACCTACCGAAACATAACCCAAAATAACCAAATTCAACCAAATCTGTTTCTTACCAGCTGAGCATTACGCATTTCCTTCTGCGGATGGTCTTCACCAACCTCACCTAATCTACCCCAACCGAACCCATTAAAACCAAATTTAACTAAATCAGATCCTTATCATGAAGAGCGGACTGCGTTCTACAAAAGTTGTTATTAGGACACTTCATCCTTCCTTATGTTACTTCTTCTTTAAATCCAATTCTTCGCATCAGCACCCTCTTTTTCAGACGTCCTCGAACTAAGACGATGGTTATTTCTGGGTTTTGACGTCGTGTCAACTTACTGATAGATACCAACTTATCGGGGTAAAAAACATATTGTCTCCTTCAGGACTCTACCTACAGATTCACTTTGCGTTACAACTCAGAAGACCAACATAGATATAATCACCGCCGTGATAACCTTAGATCTCAACATTCATACAAAGCAACAAACAGAATTATGCTTATATATATGAATGTTTTAAACATTGCGTTCCTTTGAAGTTCACAGTTCCAACATATGCTCCCAAGTCTCTCAAGTACGCTCTATAAGTGACATTTTGCAAACCAAAAAATTAGGATTTTTTCAAGAAACTGCAAAGTCCCTTATTATATAATTCTCCTCATGATTAAACAACTTTATCACTTCAAAGTAATGTGTTTAAGAAATCATTTAAAAATATATACATGAAACCTGCAGTAATTTCTGGCATCGCATATCAGACTGACTGCTGCATTATTTATTATTCTGGAATCTTAACGATGATTATTAAATATTAGTGTGCGTGTTCTGGAGTCCTAAACTATCATCAGCTCTTGATAATAAACTTTTATAGCTCTGTAATACGATTTATAAAGTTCTGCTACTAAAGAACCTATTGATTTTCAGACATGTACACCGTTTAGAAACTTCGAGATTACAACACGAATGGTCGTGGCCCCTGAGTATTACCACACAGCACACGTCCAGTGTAAGTACCCACACATCAATTGAATAAATGACAAGATGCTTGGTATGCAAACGCTGCGCTCATGTAATTTTAATCTCACATTTGACATATAAACACAGATGTACCTAATAACATTTTTTGCCTGTGACTGTATTAATTACATGCCCACCAACCTTCATTTCTGAACTGTGTCGCTGAAGATAATGACCGGATCAATCAAGCCAGATACTAGAAGATAACTGTCTTCTGGTTTGTAGCACAGTGTAGTCTAGAAAGATGATCATCGCCCCGACAATGGAGGCATCAAGGACCTCCGAAAGGTCGAATCCTAGGTCCGAAAACCTCAAATCTTACAGATCAGATACTAGTTTTGTGTTTCCCTTAGTCTGCCCCGGCTCTAAGGAACACAGTCAAATCTCTCCTTCCTGGACAGTTCCTGGAAGTAACGTTAGATAACCGACGCTCCTTTCTGAACTCCACGTGCGCACCTCCTGAACACAAGTCAGCGCGTTACAGCTTGGGCTAACCTGCTCGATGTCATCGATATTTCTTCGCTAAAGGTGTCCCCATGAGGATAATTGTCTTTTTACATGCTGCCGTGTTGTACTCCAGAAACTGGCCAGCGTTAAAGAGGTGTTTAATGCCTCCATCATCAGGGCGATGAGGCTTATGATGGAGGCAGTATGGACCTCTGAAACGTCGGTAAATTTATACCAGCCTACACGGCGCAACAACCCAGAAGACATCCATCTTCGGACAACTTATTACCTATGGCTATAGCTAACTCAGTGTCTTCGTTGCATTTGCACAGCCATGTGTTCATCTTTCATATAAAGACTGGGTAAGAAATCTTCACACTAGCGAACGCTCAGATTACATAGTCCGACCTGGTACATAATAGTAGACCCTGACCTGCTCGCCTGGTAATTGTTACAACAAATAAACGACTTGCTATTTTCAACACTCATCAATACACAACTACTGTCAGTTTAATAACGTGTTCATGAACTATACACTAAAACTTCATTCACGCAAAGAAGCGTGTCCTCCACAAAAACATAGGCGTCTGACTACACACGAAACATAACAAATTGCTGTATTATACCAACTTTGATCACCTAAGTGATATTACTGTGTTATGATAATGACACTGAGAGAATCTAGAATATCAAACTGTCCTTGTGCTTAAAACATTAAATAATAATATAATAATTACTTTCTTCAGTATCAATGTTGATTAATTAACCATTTACTTATTTATCAATAAATTATTATATTCCTATAGTATTATCAGTTTTAACATTGCACACAGAACTTACAATCGTCGTGAGTGTATATAATTTCATAAAACAGACATTCTAGACCTACAGAAGTCTCTTCTGAAACCCAAAGGTTCATTATCGAGGCCCACTGTACAATTCTACAACGAGAAAGATAAATGTAGTCAACATCGTCACACCATGTTTCTTCACGATTTATTTTAATATAATTTCTTATCTGCTTCTAGATCTATAAAACTGTCTAAACTAATAAAATTGCACATTTGCACCATTATTTAATAATCATTTGTTTTATCCGATTAAGTTTAAAAATACTCTGACTTCGGCAAAGGAAATATCACATCGCCCTGATTACGGAGGCAGCAAGGACCTCTGAAACACTGGTAAGCCACTTTCGGACTCACCCTCGTGAGAATCTCAAGTCCTATTTGTTTACTGGACTATTAGGTAATTCGCACAATCATTTAGAAATGCACGCGGTCGCCTGTTCTAAAAACAATGAACTGAATATCACTCTGCCATAAGTCAGAGTCCTAACCTCACATATTTCCAGGACAATTCTCGTCCAATTAAAGACTTTTCGAAGAAACGGAGATTTTTAAGATCCACTTAAGGATTTATCTCGGATATGAGATTTGAGTTGTCACGGAGGTAAAGATGCCAATGCGGTCTTCTGGTTTGTAAAGCCGTGTAGATTTGTAGGCAGATACTAGCGGTTCGGAGAGACATCCTGCCTCAGTCTTCAGGGCCAAAACCCAGAAAACCAACATGGACTTATTCTCTTGGAATCGAGTGGCCCGTAGAGTCACCCAAGTGAAGAACTTTGAGAAGAAAGACACAAGATCACTGTCATTTGAAATTCTTTACGAAATTAATTTCCACTAAACTTGACCAGCGAAGCCACCAGATCGATTGTCAGGCGTGTCTTATCCAATGCGTGCACTGCTAGTCCCATGCACTGATGATACCGGAGTTAGCTTTTTTTATTTCTAACCAATAAAAAATTCATCCCTTAACTACACCATTTTGTGTTTCATTGTAGAAACATGGACAAGTGTACGCTTCAGAGTTCATGTCCATAAAGCAAGAAGGGTTTAAGTTCATTTGTATTCTGGGTTAGAAATTGTTAACATTATTGATTAACGTCATGCACATATTTAGAGATCAAATTCTAACGACGTTTCAAAGATGATTGCTGCCTCCACTATCGGGGCGATGAACGCAGATCACAGCCAACTTCAATGTGGAAAGAAGCATTTGCTGTAGGTAGTTACTGAAGAAATCAACGGGATACCTCAATCAGGATACCCGACCAAATAGTCACCAACAAAATTCATGCTCTTGCGAAATCGAAGAAGGAGTGGAAAGTAGAACTTGAGGTTTTCTCGGCGATAAGTCTTCTGAGTTTGAGCGCCGTGCAGTCTGGTGCATTACCTGCGTTTCCAGGTCTCTCCTGACTCCTGACTTACGGAATTGTAACTACTTAATCACTATCTGCAGCTTGTTAAATAAATATCGACGTATTCTCAAAGTAGGAGTGTTTTTAATACACCACTACTTTCGGTCTATGGGGAAAACCACGTAGCACAGGGAGAGGTGAACAAATTAATCTTCCAGCGGAAGTACAGAAGGTGGCAACATTACACAGGAGAAATTCTAAACGTACAACCACATGACACGTAAGGAAAATGAGGCAAATATGCCGCTCTTCAGTTCGACGAGTCGTGACATGCACTTCATGTGTATATAATATTCCTTGTTCGGCGACGTTTTCCAACACGACAACCAACACTTCGAAATAAAAAGAAAATACCGCTATCACGCACTGTGCTGGAAAATTAAGGGCTTACTTCAGGTTTTTAATAACTGATTACCTTCAAATATATCGCGCTAATCAGTCGGACACATGAACGCCTCGTTTTAGAACTGTGTAATGTGGTTTAACAATTCTGAATAAAGTAACAATTCGGACATTAGCCTGGAAAGATTGAGAAAACCATAGAAATTATCAGTCAAAATAGCCAATATCTGAGCCGAGATTTGAACCCGGAACCTCCCAAGTACGAAGCAGAAATGATAACCACATTTGTAGGCGTTCCCACCTATCCAACGATTCGTAACGTAGAATGAAAAATCATAATAAAAATAGGCTTCTAATGACAATGATACCGCCACGGTGGTCTAGCGGCCAGAACTCTGGCCTTGTAATCCTGGGGTCCCAGGTTCGATTCCCGGTGTTGGGCAAGGCCGTGATCTAGGCAACACGGAGTTTTCCTCCGGGGCTTCCCCGGTTTCTCCTTCGCATCCCAACAATTATTCCATACTCCATACACACAGAAGAAGGCAATGGCAAACCACTTGTGGATCACCTGCCTAAAAAACAAGGATGGAAGGATCCTGTTCAAAATGTGTGGCCAACCTCCTGTAAAGGAGACGGCGTAATAAAGAAGAATGACAATGATAATAGGCCCTAACGATGAGTATGACAAAACTGGCTTTTAAATAATTATGATAATAAAAACCACATCGATGCGTCAGTCGCCCAGAACACGAAAGGAAACGCTTTGTTTGTGTCCAGCTGGAAATGGGTTTCTGAAGCTTCCATTCCCGGAACGTTTCAAAAATCATGTTTTATTTGCTGTCTTGGTGTGTGACTCTGTAGGGTCGGCCAAGAAACATGTCGGACGTGCAGCGTGTCCGGAAAGGAGAGGCGCGGCGGAAAATTGACCCTCGTTGCTTTGATGTGACGTGCCGTGGGTGCGTAGTGCGTACGTAAAACCCATTTCTGATTGTCGGGTCGGATACACATGCAGCACGCGTATCGCACGCACAACGAGCTGCGTATGTGCCATGCGTAACAAGTCGCTCCCCACCCGTTAGCCTGAATTACGCACACAAGTCGTTTTAATGTCTTGCAATCTATTGAAGAATGTTTCTAGAGATGGGACGCCGACCGAAAGTGAAGGAGACGGATTTCTTAGATCTGTTACTAAACAGCCAGTCCGTAGCAGGAGCCACGGTTTTAAATGCAGAATCCGATTGAAGCAAGAGTAATATTCCGAAACAGACCTACGACGTATAACCTGACTCGAAAGTTCGTAAATCGAAGGAATTATAATACAGAAACAATGCTCCGCTCATTAAAGTTCATTCTTCAATAAAAAAAATACCTTTTTTGATTTATTTTGGATATTTAAAAGTGAAATAACAAAATAATAGCATGAGACTGACCATATTCAAAATTTATACACATTTTCTACGAAACGTGGCATTTATATGAGACATTTGTAATCGATGGCATTCATTTGAAACTTAGCATTTACACGTTACGTCAAGGAGGGTCGTAATTCTGACATGCCTCCTGTTGGACATATAACTTAATAAAGACGCGTTTCTTTAACTGAAAACCAGTATTACCCTAATAATTAAAACGGTACGGACGAATATTTCGTTTTGTTGAGTTACTGAACAGGAGCAGAGTACACACGTAATGTTGAGTCCTGAAACTTGCATCCTTAAATGGCATGAATAGCGAACAGGGATAATGTCGCCAGATATGTGATTCATTATACAGCAAAGAAGGGGAGATCTTTATGGGCGTGTTCCAATGCGCGAAAAGAGGTAAATAAAATAGCAAACAAGACTGAATAACCGAGAAGAAAAAACCTGAAACAGAAGGGCGGTACCGTAGCAGAATGAGAAACAACGAATGACAATCTCCAAGAGGACGTCCTTTCAAAGCTGCTGGAAAAATTATGGATGCGCGGAAAAAAGACGGAAGCTTTTGTGGTCTGATTGACAACATACAATGCGACCAACAATGGCACATCAGTCTAGTTGCCATAGTGACCATTGTTCTATAAGACGCTTTATTATCTGAAGGAAAAGAATAATTAAATCGGGGCTGAGACAGTAAAATGAGAAAAGAAAAGAATGTCAACCAAGGTTACCAACTGTCTTGATATTTCGTGGAAATGTCTCCCCTCTTTACCACCCAAGCGCTGTATGTTTCTACTTGGAAGTGTGAGACTACGAGTGGGCAGCCTGGTAATTACTCGTGTTCATTGGATTGTCACGGGGAGTATTGAAATCTGCTCATGCGCAATTTAAAAAGCTAAAATTATAATAAACTATTAAAATGTCAGTAAAAATGTTTGAAATCTTTAATTATGATTTACTCGTTTCATTCATTTGACTTGACGTTGAAAACATGCCTACAGTATACGATCTGCAATGTATTAATATTAAAATTAATCATTTTAAAATTAGTCTAATTGAAATACCAACCTCTGATTTTTTGATAAACAACTTTGTAGTAATCTCTTTTTTGAAACGCCTGTCATATATTTAAGGTATGTCTTACAAACGTACCCGTTCTTTTATAATTGTAATATTTTTAAAAAAGTTTAATAATAATAAATTCATTCAGGAGAGTAACTGCGGTAAACTGCTTTAATGTAATATTACAGTTTACAAAATTCTTAAAAGTCCTTTAATGTCACAATATTGAGATGTTCATGCCGTACAAATGAGATGAGATTCACTTTGATCCGTAAGGAAGATAAGGCATAAACCATGCCAAGATTTTAGTTCCTAGATTTTAACCGAAAATTATTTAAATGCACCCGAAACCAAGATACTTTTCATCCAAATCTTGTCCACCGGATGCAGTATTTTTTTTATATTTTTTATAACTTGATTCGTATTATATTAAAACACAGACGAAGCGAAATTTGTATTAGTCATATCGAAATCGAATAATGCCCCGTCTTTATCTTTCCAGTTACTAGTTTATTATTTTATTTATACTCTGTGGCTGTACTAATTAACATTCTTGGCGCCAGATGAGTTCCATATTTAGGTCTCCATTCTTCCAGGCACTGATTTACATTTCAAGGCAAGGTTACCCCGCACTTAAATACTGCGTCCTGTACCTGGGCATCGGAACAGTGATCATAGCGTTTTAGG
>NW_019062837.1:299823-336326 GCF_000696155.1 Zootermopsis nevadensis
AGGTGAGTGTGGTTTTCTTCAGGCACTGATCGTTTTACCCACTGCAGAAGAGCCCCAGGTAAGAACTGGGGCAGGTAAGTCCCAAGAACGGAATGGACAGGTATGGAAGACAGAATTTCAGGAATTAATAATGTTGTTCAGAATGTATTAAGGCTTTCCAAACATGGACGTGTTTAAAATAGCTAGATTACATAGTAACGCCTAGAGAAATAGACGCGCCTTATTCCGCTTTTCTCTTCAACAACTGTCCACTGTTACGTCACTAATACTTTTGTTGGAACTGTTGTGCAGTGACCAGTGGAGGGACTCACTCGGTCATTCTGCGTGTTAATTTGCCTGAAGCACATGACCTAGCCCTTGCCAATTACATGTTTCGATGGCAGCTTCGTGGGATCATCAATGCTAATTAAGGAAAGACTCCTAAAATATATATTTAGTTTTTCAATTTCAAAAAGTGAAACGTATGTTTTGCGAAAATTACAATGATTTATCTCTCTTTTAAATCAAGATTAAATACAAACAGTAGGGGTAAAACAACCCTTTCAGAAAACTTTAAGCCATAAATTTACATTGCAATTGCTCACTGGATCCTGTCCTAAGGCTGGGTGCAGTAGGGGATAGAATTCATATATTAAGTGAGATCATGCAATGCCAGTGGATCAGGGAAGGGTTTAAACTACCTCTCCGGTTCATGGCAGTGAAACTGTTCTAACTTCAACCACATTAAATGGTAGCTCCATAACATGACTAAAATATAAATACATCTTATAATATTCTACATATTCATGTGGCTGAAGAAAATTATTTTAAGTTGGTAAAATTTATCATATATTAAATATATATATTATAGGCCTATCAGGTCTCTGGCTTTGGTTGAACAAGTAATCGATGAAGATTAGTGTTTGGAGATGTTGTCTCGTGTATCCTCCACCATCCTGTGAAATGTCGATAAACTTCTACCAGGCTACTCGGCGCAACAACCCAGAAGACAGATTCACCGTCGTGAGAACCTGAATTCTCAACTGATCGAAGGATTTTACTTTCTACAGTTCGCAGTTAAAGTAACGAGTTAGAAACTGTACACAAATAGTAACAATTCTGAAGTGTTCAAGAAGGTCAGAGGTTTGACTTTTAACGCGAGTAAGCATAGTGATCATGACTAACTAGGTAGGCCGGAGACTACACACCCAGTGACTTCAGGGGCAGAAACCCATGCAAAGTACCAGCCACTGTTGTCCAGCTTTAATAACGAAAACTGAAGTGCTTGGACAATATTTCATAAAAACTGCCCATTATCTATCACGCAAAAATCCATTCAACCTTTCTGCAGTTATATGAATACAGACGGATGGGCGGATTAAGCTATTTTAATATTCTAAAGTTGAATCTTGCCTAAATAACGTTACATACAATAATTAAATTGTGGGTTTATATGTCCGTTCGCTTATAGCTCGAGAACAAATAAAGCTACATGTACAGAAATTAGCACGCTTATTTCTTGAGACAAAAAAAAAGATCTTTGGACAGCCAAAAATCCTGACGCTAAGAAAAGCCTCGGGAAGAGATGTGGCACGATGCTAGCAAGCCGACGACCAGCGCCGCGGTGTCAGCTGTAAAAACGCCAAGTTTAGCGTAGATGATACTCGGGACATCATCTGACACAAAGTTGGAAAATAAACGACGCATACTTCCACACACAAATGAAGCCAATGTAGGATTAAGGAAGTCACGTAAAACGATTGTGAAAACCGAGGCCGAGCGTCGGGACACGAACCTCATTGAAAAAGCTAATTTTCAGTCTACGCCGAACCAGAACTTCCTTGAATAAGAAGTAGGAGTAGTAAACATAAAAGAATTATATTTTGTAAGAGACTGTACGAGATAAAGCTGAACCTGACCCGTGTTTATGTATGACGCCATCAAGGCGTTCGTGGGGTGAGAAGTCTACGCTGACGGATCAATCAGTCCGGAAGATTTGGATGAAAGTCCTGGTGGGGCCCAGAGCCGTTCAGAGTAAACGTTAAGTTTGCCGGAAATCAAGTCCCAACCACGTCTTACGATAAGAGGTTGTAACTCATTTTAAATGAAGCCTCTGAACAATGGATCATTGTTCGGAGGTGGCAAAGAGTTAGTGACGGTTAGTGCCGCAAGACAGTACACATGGAAACTCAAGATGATAATGCTACAAAAGTCGGAAAAGTTTAGGAAGGAAGCGTTCGTGGCGTGTCCCAAGATACTTCATAATATTCGTTTAAAGCGACTAAATAAAACCATGGGAAACCTCAATCAGTAAAGGCGTTGCCCTGACCTAATCTCGACTTGACCTATATAAGACTTCCAAAAAACGCCCCAAACAAAATATTTTCCTTAAAGATGGCAACTGCGATGTTTGCCGAAATACCGGACAACCTTTAACATTTGAAAAGGAGCATTCCCGTAGTCCGAAGTCGTACATCGAAGTCCAGCCGCGAAAACTTGAAGACAAGGATCTGTTGAACACATTAGACGCATTACAGACTGAGCTAACCTGCTTCATGACAACGATACGACCCCAGTATTTTTCCGCATGTGAAGTGCCGCTATAAACCTATTTCGTCAGAACGTCAGGTTGTCAGCTAGGTCTGTCCAGTAAAGTTCATCTGGGTCATAACAGATAGCGTACATGGCATAGCTACAGTTCCGCAGGATTAATAAATAAATAGTGATACAATCGACAAGCTGCGTGGAAAGTAACATCATTTGGGAGTTAATGAATTGGAACACAAGTGCATGTGTTCAGTAATTCAGTGGGTAACATCGCTCGGAATTTAAATGTGAGGTGTGTAGCGGTGACGGTCTCTCCAGGCGTCGGGGCGATATGAATCTCCGTCCACCCGACATACGTCACCGTCAGCAGTCTACAGGAGTGCCTGTGAACTGAGCGATACCATCGCGGCAATTTGTGACTTGGACTTGCTCGATGCAAACAATACGAACGCATTCAGTCAGTCAAATGACGGCCTGTACATTGCCCGACCAGATTTCAATTCCAGAAAATACTATGCGTTTGATGCACAAAGTGCATACAATTAATTCTATAATCGCATGTCAATTGTTCTATGATCCTATCGGTCAAATACAAACCCCACTTTATACGCTTATAGCCTAAGTTAAAACTAAATTTAACATTCATTTACTAAAAATGATTCATCCTAAAATATGTATGCACCTAATTACTAATAATTAATCTCATTACGATCTAAAACTTCATATATGTCAAATATTTTACGGAAAGCCAATAATAATAATTATAATAGTAATCCATTATTTATTACTAATGAGCTGCATCAACTGTCTCTCTCCATCACTACAATAAAAATACATCACTGATTACCTGAAAAAGGGAGTAAAGTCGACTCCCGAAACGATGTGTATATTAAATGTTCCTAAGGCAATGCAAAATGTATAACATAAAAGTAATTAAATTGAGACGAAATCTTATGGTGACATTCCTATCACCACTGTTTCGACTTCTATTCACTCTGAGTTAGCTACATTAATTTATATGGCTGACCGAGGCTTATCTAAATAATACTTCAACATTCAGCTCCTATCGCAAAGAAAATAAACGCGTCTCAATTACAAATAACAACTAATTAATCATACGAAACCAAATGTATACGTTCGGTGAAAACGCACAGGGTTATTAAATGTTAAAGCAGATGGTACATATACTTACCAATATGTTTTAAAAGGATTAGGTACACTTATTTCACACCTGCACTTCTCCACAGGCAAATATTGGCTTAGTAAATTAAAATATGCCACGGCCGCTTCCCTCCACATCCTTCTCAAATCATAATTAACACCCCCTGCAGTTCCTAGAAACGTAACTTTTTCTGGCCGGATTTAATGTCAAGATTCATTCATTAATATCCACATGTCTGTAATACATAATTTGGTTTTGCTGCTGGGAAAGCGATTCTAAAGTGCGGACACTAGCTACGTTTTAAAATACGTAATACAGAGACTTAAAGTCATATGAGACCACGTCGAAGTCTTGTCAAGTTTTGTTCTTTACTCTTCTACACGCCCTGAATAAACTCAGCAAATTACCTAATTTTTGTTGCATATCCAGTGGTTTAAATTATATATTTTGGTTGGAAAGTCTAACAGGAAGAGTAACTTGGAAAACCTGGGCGTAGAAGGGAAAATAATATTCGAAGAATCTTCGGAAAATCTGGCGATAGGGAATGAACTGGTTTCATCTGGCTCAGAAGAATTGTCTGTGCTGGGCTTTTGTGAACACGATAACGAACTTTCAGATTCCGTAGAAGACGGGGAACACCCTGATCAGTTGAGTGACTCAGCCTACTGGGAAAGACTGCACAACGGGGCTAGTTAGTCACTTAGTTACCTTGCTAGTTAAATATTTGCCTGTTAGTTGCTTATTTGCTTTATATGAATATGAAGCCTACGTCAACGTCCAGAAAACATAAAATATACTTCGACAGTGTATAATTTTTACGTTTTTATACTTTTACGCCACTCGGCCAGCGAGAACTGAAATTAGCCACATGATTAAGGATACATGAATTGATGTGACGACGATAAAAACATAATTTGAACAAAGAGAACACACTCAAGCAGGGTAAACGAGCTCCGGACCTCCGAATTAAGGCACTCCAAAATGAAATGGAAGAATGGGAATAGTTTCATTACAAATTTCGGAGGAATTAGATGAGCTGCTATTGAAATACAAACACAGGGAACAGACGATACAAACCTCTTCAATGAGTCAGCACAGCCTATTTGGCAAGCTCTACCAGCATCCGATGCTTCAACGGAAGAAAAAACAAAAGACGATGTCGTTTCTGAAGCGATTCGCATTCAACGAAGCCATATGAATAACAATTCTCTTTTAAGGGAATTGCAGTTTCCAGTTGTTTTTAAAAATTAAGCCACTCGCTTGCTGAACCAGATGGAAGACATTAATTCTATGGGAAAGCCTGCCGAATGGGCTCATTAGGAGACGAAATGCAGAGAATGCAGAGCCTATAAATGTTATTAGAACACTTTTAGAAGCAGCGGTTCTTTGAGAACGTGAAAATAATTTCAGGCAAGGTTTCTATAATTTATTCATGGTTTAAATTATTTTACGCTACAGTTGCGTGCGCTTTCTTCACTTCGTAACAACAGCAAGACTTGTTTTAAAATATTATCACTGAAGTAGCCAATGTCGCGCACCTGTTCCACAGTACAAGCGAACCCAACTTAACATGACTGGCTAGGTTAGGTTATTCTATAATAATTAAGACAGGATATTATCATAGTTAGAGGCTGTGGATGTTGTTAAAATCCTTGTACTTAATGAATATTTAATAACATACGCAGAGACAGGAGATATCTATGACTACTCATATGATGGATTTTAAATGACACTTCATAAGAGAAATTAGTTCCAAGCGTACACAATCGCTACTACACTGTGAATTATCAGTCAAACAAAATGACTGAGTTCGAAATAATTTTTAAATCTGCCATTTAATATTTCCATATGGAAACTTCTAAAAGATTTATACATAAAACTTTAATATTAATAAAAATGAGAACCATAATTTTTTTCAAATAGGTGTGGTTAAATACTGTCACGCAATTTATTTTTGGAACACACTTCTTAAAATATTATATTCAAACAAAATTAACATAAACAATAGGCACATAAATCTTAAAGCTGTAATCGAGTAAAAGTGATATGTCATTTAGTGATGATGTTTTGTTGTTGTTGTTGTTGTTGTTGTTGTTGTGGAAAACCTGGGCGTAGAAGGGAAAATAATATTCGAAGAATCTTCGGAAAATCTGGCGATAGGGAATGAACTGGTTTCATCTGGCTCAGAAGAATTGTCTGTGCTGGGCTTTTGTGAACACGATAACGAACTTTCAGATTCCGTAGAAGACGGGGAACACCCTGATCAGTTGAGTGACTCAGCCTACTGGGAAAGACTGCACAACGGGGCTAGTTAGTCACTTAGTTACCTTGCTAGTTAAATATTTGCCTGTTAGTTGCTTATTTGCTTTATATGAATATGAAGCCTACGTCAACGTCCAGAAAACATAAAATATACTTCGACAGTGTATAATTTTTACGTTTTTATACTTTTACGCCACTCGGCCAGCGAGAACTGAAATTAGCCACATGATTAAGGATACATGAATTGATGTGACGACGATAAAAACATAATTTGAACAAAGAGAACACACTCAAGCAGGGTAAACGAGCTCCGGACCTCCGAATTAAGGCACTCCAAAATGAAATGGAAGAATGGGAATAGTTTCATTACAAATTTCGGAGGAATTAGATGAGCTGCTATTGAAATACAAACACAGGGAACAGACGATACAAACCTCTTCAATGAGTCAGCACAGCCTATTTGGCAAGCTCTACCAGCATCCGATGCTTCAACGGAAGAAAAAACAAAAGACGATGTCGTTTCTGAAGCGATTCGCATTCAACGAAGCCATATGAATAACAATTCTCTTTTAAGGGAATTGCAGTTTCCAGTTGTTTTTAAAAATTAAGCCACTCGCTTGCTGAACCAGATGGAAGACATTAATTCTATGGGAAAGCCTGCCGAATGGGCTCATTAGGAGACGAAATGCAGAGAATGCAGAGCCTATAAATGTTATTAGAACACTTTTAGAAGCAGCGGTTCTTTGAGAACGTGAAAATAATTTCAGGCAAGGTTTCTATAATTTATTCATGGTTTAAATTATTTTACGCTACAGTTGCGTGCGCTTTCTTCACTTCGTAACAACAGCAAGACTTGTTTTAAAATATTATCACTGAAGTAGCCAATGTCGCGCACCTGTTCCACAGTACAAGCGAACCCAACTTAACATGACTGGCTAGGTTAGGTTATTCTATAATAATTAAGACAGGATATTATCATAGTTAGAGGCTGTGGATGTTGTTAAAATCCTTGTACTTAATGAATATTTAATAACATACGCAGAGACAGGAGATATCTATGACTACTCATATGATGGATTTTAAATGACACTTCATAAGAGAAATTAGTTCCAAGCGTACACAATCGCTACTACACTGTGAATTATCAGTCAAACAAAATGACTGAGTTCGAAATAATTTTTAAATCTGCCATTTAATATTTCCATATGGAAACTTCTAAAAGATTTATACATAAAACTTTAATATTAATAAAAATGAGAACCATAATTTTTTTCAAATAGGTGTGGTTAAATACTGTCACGCAATTTATTTTTGGAACACACTTCTTAAAATATTATATTCAAACAAAATTAACATAAACAATAGGCACATAAATCTTAAAGCTGTAATCGAGTAAAAGTGATATGTCATTTAGTGATGATGTTTTGTTGTTGTTGTTGTTGTTGTTGTTGTTGCTTGATCGTGTGTGGCGAGTTTCACTATTTCGTGAGAACTTCAAGGTAATAAATAATTCACCACATAATTTTCTGTTCCTCCCCGTCAAAGTCGTCTCCCAACTGATCCACTCTCGTGTCAGGTCGAAAAGTTCATACTCATGTCTCTGCACAAACCACGAAAGTGTATGGAGGACAGCAAAGGTAAATCTCCTCTCATATTTCCACACAGGCAACAGACGAAGGTTGAAGAAGCCTCCTCTTTATCTGGCGAAAAGGAGTTATCGACACCCTGAATAATAATGGGTTTGGTTTCGTGGTGCAGAGGACAACTGCCTGGACTCGAACCCAAGTTACATAGTGAGAAGATAAAACTTAGTAGAATAAAACACGCACATTACTGCTCTCTATCTGATCTGGATACTACTCACTTTGTTCCTGCTGCTAACTTGTGTATGTTGTCCTCATAATTCAGAGAAGTTAT
Organism: Zootermopsis nevadensis; assembly: GCF_000696155.1. Next base: position 307,691 of record NW_019062837.1, read on the forward strand.
CTAAGCGGGTTTTCGTAAATAAGTGTTAAAGTTTGCAACATTACACAGGCCTGTAAATTTGTATGGCGGTTCTGTTAAGAGAAGACAAAGAATATTTTGCCTATTCTTTCATAGACTACACAACATTTACTATTGGAAGATATAATTGCATCACTTTTTCATGGCCGATGCACGTAATGATTCACGGTTTATCCCAAAGAAATTACAACTTTTCTAGCACGACATAGCTCGTAATTTTAAAGAAAATAAAGAATACATTTCAGTAATTTGTGTTTAGTTTCACTGTTATTGCATACGTGTTCATCGGTACGATACATACATTACCGAAAGAAACTGAAACAAGTCCATTCCTTGTCTTCTAATGTAACACATGCCCCACTAGTTTATTTAAGAAAGGACAATTATCACTTGCTTTGCGGATATTAATACAGTCTCACAAGAAGAACGTGAAATCCTTGCGCTACTAATATTTCTAACGGAGAAGAAAAATCTCTGACCCTACACAAATTCCAGGACTGCAGTAAAACTACTTTATGTTCCCTACTAACTGATGAGCAGCAAGTTATGGAAAGACTTTGCATCGTTCCATCGCAACGCCAACAAATAATACGCGTAAAAGCATTAATAAATCCATCATCATCATATTCATCGTCTTGAACATAAACAATAACAAGGAGACTGAAGTCAGAAGAGAAAATACATTAGCCTACATTTTATTAAAAACTGAAATAGTTATTTCCTTTCACGGGCCTATTTAATTCTTCGCGAGAGTAATAAAATAAAGGTGGTAACAAAGCCTATAAAACTGTTATCCATGGAATGTTCCTCATGCAAATATGACTGGTTCAATGAGGAATACGACATAAACATAAATTTAAAATGTGTTAACATCGCGACTTAACTCACTTTACTTAGTGTTTACTATATCTGCTATCTTGGAGACGCACTGTACTTTATACACAACAGCGGGAATAAATTTCAGGGGCATGCTGCACAGAAAATTTATCCCGGAAAGTAGCAAAGTTTTTGCTACAAAAAAACAGCTGACATTTATAAGTACCGGTACTTGAAGCTGTTGCTTCCCACAATGACCGGAAATGTCGAATAAAGCTAGTGTCTCCTGCGTATGTTACAGTTGTCTGGCGACACGACTTATTTTAATTATCATACAATAACAAGAAACACCTGTTCCTCACGCCAAGTCCTGCTACCGTACGAGGTGTCTGAGGAGACGTTACACACCTGTAAGTTACACACGGCATTAACAAGGGGTATTGTGTGGAGAAGAATGTACCATGAGAGTAGTGTACCCCACCCCGTGATAAGTTCATACCTACTCAGTTGGCCAAGAAATTCCCAGCTTTAATGGAATCGGAAACTTAATTACCGTGTTGACAAAACCCTACCATTCGGCAACTTAACACAGTCCACATCATCTAGCCTAATTCTCTAAGATTTATTACAATATTATTCCCCTCCCACGGATTCTTCCCTTGCGGTTTACTGAGTAAAATATAAAATTATATATTTTACTTCTTCTACGCCTGGTACATATTCCACCCCTGATCCCTCGCATTAACTTTAAACGAAACAATAATTCAGTTCGCTTCAGTATTATAAACCCGCTGCATCAACAGTCAAGCGACCAACAAGGAAAGACAAATTAATATATTCAGTAATCAAATTAAAAATTAACAGCGTAATTGTAACACAAATGACTGCTAGTAAGCAACCAAAGAAGACATCACTTCAAAATAAAATGAAGTGTAACCATATGGTTACTACATTGTCGGTATCTGCAAACTTGTTTATTCTGACACGGAAAATATAATCGTTCATTTTAAGATCATACGAAACCCATAAACACATTCAGTCTGCAAAGACATCGCTATTTAATGCAAAATCGGGTTGTATCTATAGTTACCACTGAGTATTAAAGGATTTTAACTTTTAATTAATCCGCTAGGGCTCTTAATTCGGTTCTGAACCTACCAACCGATGGGCGCTGGAAAAGCACTGCGTTACGTGGTTTTCTTCGGCGTGCAGTGACATGCAACTTCTAGTCCCCCACCATAATGACCGACCCCATCACGAGCGGAGTCTCGTAATGGGACATCATTGTTATTATTTCAGACCCTCCACGAAGAGTGACGTCACAGATCGCGTGGTAGGTTAAAGGTCGCGGAATGAACAAAAGAAGATAACGCATAGGGACTGATGTGAAGGAACTTGAAGACAGAGTTAATTGCCATAGTTACAATCAATAATGATTTTGTAAAATACATAGTCTCGATGCTGGTGGGTGGACAAACTACAGGCTAACGAATGTGGTCATGCTTTGTTTTTATCTCGAAATTGATGATGCATAACTAAAAAGAGGGTACAGAAGAAGTTTCTTTCCTACTTTTTATTTGAATTTTCTTCTAATCTTTGCATATTTTTATTTGTTGCCTTTGGAGATGGAATAAGTGTCAGCCTGAAAAACTGAAGGGAAAATGAAGACCTAGCACATAAAATGGATCCTGTGGAGACAGAATGTAAGAGTTTAGACTGGATTTAAGTGGCTCGGGACAGAGTTCTATAGAAGGTATTTAAGAACACTGTAATGAATCTTTGGGTCTAATAAAAGGCGGACAATTTCTTGGCCATCCGAGAGGCTATGAGCTTCTCAAGTATTGTCAGTAGCAGACTATCGAAAATGCGTTGTATTAGCAGGTTGATTTTAAAGACGGAGAATATCACAAAATAAGGATCTTCCTCAAATTAGAGAAAAAACACAGAAAGCAAATATAACTCTGGTTTGTAAGCCCTTTGAAGACGGCAACTTCTAAAACCAGAAAAATATGAAAAACGACAATATTAAAAATTAACTTGGTTGTAGTGGATCGGAATATGAATAATAGCGGGTTTATTATTAGTATTCCTGTGTCTTCAGATTCCGTAAGTGGTCCGTCGACCACAGGTTATGAAATACTGGTCTTAAAGAATAGACTCTATTCTTTTAAACTATCAGGGACCTGTTTATATCAGCATCGCCCTTCAGAGGTATTTTCATTCTCCAAAAATTAAGGAAAAAGCAGAACAGTTTGCTTCATTCCGCATATAACTTCCTCCAATCCGCTGTGATCGACGTCATCAACTTTTCAGTTTTTGAAACTTTTTTTTTCGGCTGTTCATTCTGCGATCCTCCCTACAGCAACGAAAACTTAATTTAACTTTAGAAAGATAAGACAAGTCAACCCTGTGCCCCGTGGCCCACAGTATTAGACCCACGACACATTCTCACTAAATCTTAAAATGTATACGTCCATAGCCAATGTACATTTTACTATCACTGAATAATTCTGTAATTTTCAAGTAAACTGCCGCAAATAAATTCTGAAGTCATTATTATAGGACTTTCAGGGAATAATTACAAATACTTCACTTCAGAACGGAAGCTCAGAAAGACGAGAAAGTTACTAGACATCCGGAAAATCCCACGGAAACTTCAACCCGGAATTAGGGTATAGTCGCTGAATGAGGCCACAGCTGGACGAAATTTACTTTTATAATTAGTACAAATTATTTATAGGCTACGTGAGTTTTTGCTTTTGTTACGATGGCGAGTATGAAGATGGCTGTTTTCACGGCTGAACTGAGATAAAACAATCTCAATTCACAGACTCGCTAAAACGGACGTACATTAGCAACAAACCACGTGAAGTAAATGAGCTGCATCTTGGACCACTGTTGCATTGAGTGGGAGGCGCCAGTCCGCGCTGTGGCTGAACGAGAATTGATGCTCTGTTGGTTTAGCCTGCCACCATGCTGTATAATTACCTGATCACCTTCTGGCAGCTTAAAAGAAAAAGTAAAGACGGAGAATAAGAACCCCCTCTCCTTCTTTCTCCTGTAGTAAAAACAAACAACTGTACAAAAGAATTAAACCCCCTGGGAGAATGAACTGGAGTCGGTTAGGTCCTCAATTTATCACCTGATTATGAGTGTTGCCCCCCTCCCCCCCCCAACATTCTTGACAGTGGCGCCTGAACTGTCCCGTGCCACGAGGGTTGAAAGAAAAGGACAGTATTAATAATAAGATAGCCAGAAGGGATGTAAGAGGGTGGGACAGAAGGAATATCTGAGGCAGTCATTCATATTTGTGAGGGGTGGAAATTTATTAAAACGAAGCTAATGTTTGAGTCTTATCAAGGATCTACATTCATATATACACTAGGAATAATGATGTAATGGAATTTACACTACAAGAGAGCGAGCTTTTACAAGAATTTTAAGAGCAATTGTCCGTTCTACTAAAAGCAGAGGTAGTTTATTAGAATATTTATCAGTGTGCACTTACGAGAAAGGATTTGGTTTTCTGTAAGTTTCGTATAGGGCATATAAAATGTTGTGTCGTGGTAGCCTTTGGTTTATATCCATATTCAGAAAAATAATTATTTTAAATTTTGTGGAAAATTTTCTTTTTTTATATATATAAACGTTTATGATGCTATACCAAAATATACCGTGAACTATCCGATACGTGGGATATTTTAAAACATTATTAACTTTGTATGATGAGGTTTTCACAGCGGTGAGTATGAAGCTTTCTGTCTTCTGAGTTGTTGCGCTGTGCAGTCTGGTCGATGTTTACCAACGTTTCAGAGGTCATACTGCCTCCGTCATCCCACCCACCCAATTGGCACATTCATCGCTCTGATGACGGAGGCAGTATGACCTCTGAAACGTTGGTAACCATCGACCAGACTACACAGCGCAACAACCCAGAAGACAGAAATCTTCATACTAAGAATCTCCCTGATGACGGACCGCAGAGCTTATGTGGCCCGCTATACTTATCGCGATATTACATCAAAGGTAAAAAAATAGTTATTTCATATCAGAAAATGTGTTTTGTTAATATAATCAGCACTTCGCCCTAAGTATCGCTGTCAGGAACTGTGTAGCTAAATAAAGTTAAATCAAGAACTAGGGCCCGTCTTACTAGTAAACAGTTCTAGGGAAGTGTGTTAATAACTAGGAACAGGCATTAAACTTGATATTAAAATGAAAATGAAAAACGTCATGTCATATATCTCACTAATGACTGATTTTGTTAAAGGAAAGGAATGAGTTATATGTGTACCTACATACAGCAGTAAATTAGGAGCATTTTAATTAAATGAAATGAAGTTTCAATAAATTATCCTTATTATAAAAACCTGCAGCCAGCGACTCAATAAGCTAGAGTGAATGAGGTTCTAGATCTGGAAACGGTTTGAAACACCTGCCTTACATGTGCATCGACTAAATAAAAGGCAAAAGTACAATTCAAATCTTTTTAGGAAAAGGCATTTCTGAAGATGGTGTTTTTTGCAAGATTTAACCTTTATAGTATGCCTATAATTTCTGTTATTCAAAATAGGGTTCGATCCCGTGGGTACGTAAGAAAATTACGCTACGAATTATGATTTCATAGCAATAATCTTTGTTCACTGCACTGTAGTGTCAATATTGCTTGTCATTATCAAGCCTTTAAACAGAACTAAGACTGATATTGAAAATTGTATTCCTGAGAATAAACAAACAGCTTTTGTCTAGGAGGACACGGAGTGTTCAGTTACACTGCACAAGCGAAATTTTTATAAGGAACAGTGTTTACAAGTGACAGGTCAAATATGAACGTCGAGCGACAGTCGCTTATTTCAGGAGATTCTGGTAAAAACCTACCTTCTGCAATCTGTGCACCTCTGATCCAACTTACCGAACAAGCTAACGTGGGATTAACGACCTAGGCTTATTAGATACCAGCTTCGAAGATCTATCGGGCCACTGATTAACCTGACTGACGTATTCGTAGTTTTCCTTAGTTCCTCCAGTTGATTTGGCACAGCTTCAAACAGGCAAGAACAGTTTCCCTCCAAACATCAATTTACTTGACTGAAATTATTCGTGGTGCTCCTCAGACCCACCAAGAAAACGTCAGAGTAGCTATCTGTTATTATTTTCAATTAATCATTAATTAATAACCCTATCATTCGACGTGTTATAGCCCAAGTCAATTATTTAGTCGCAAAATAAACCACAAATAAAATTCTGGTCAGTCTAATCTCGCTGAGACAAGTACAAACGCTGTCTACAGTAAAGCTAATTACATTGAGATGCGGCAGGACAGGATGTCACAGAGCACAAGATGGAGACGGGTCACGGAGGTTCAAATATAAATTACAATGTTACGGCTTTGAAACAGACAGGGAAGTTATTTTGACCATTACTAAAATTGTTTCCCCTGTTCGTCTGTTTTCTGCGGTCCACGCCGTGTCTTTGCACATTTCCAGCCATCATTCACTGATGGTTCTGAATGGTAGGTGAGGTAAAATTACCTGCAAGAAAAAGTGAAGCATGATGCCCGCAAATTTCTCCTCTGTTCATGCTTAACTGAGATTTAAACATTTTGAAACTCGTGAAAAAGATTCCTTTACCCAATACACTACCGACAAAAAAAGTTCACGAATTTATGTTCATGACAGAATTTCTATCAAGTTCCGTTTTTTTGAAACCTCAGAGAAGAACTTAAGGCAGCGGTTCCCAAACTGTGATTCGCGAAATAATAAGGATGCAGAACTAAAACCGGGAGGAGCAGTGTAATCTACAAATTTGGTACGCACAGATGTGACTGATTATTAGCCATTTTAGCTGGACGACTTATTAATTCGTAATTAACATAACTAGACTTTTGAGAGTACAGTGTTATCGATAATTATTACGTATCTCCCGTTTAACGAAGTACTACCAAATATCAAACTCCACGAAACACAGTCATACTTAATAACCCAAACATCGCGCTAGTAACCAACGAATTACCCGACTTTTACGGAACGCGAACGTTCATTACAGTGCTCACACTAGCCCGCTATCCTCAGCCAATTCATAATTTCATACTCCATTTCAATAAGGTAAATTTTAATATTATCTTCTCATCTACGGGTAAGCCAGCCTCCCAAGTGGTAAACTTCCTTCCGGATTTCGGATAGAAACAACATGTGCTGTGTCCCATGGGTGCTGTAAGCAACGCCAAATCTTCTCTCATTCTCCTTGATTTGATCGGCCAAAGAACATTTGGCGAAGAGTACAAAACGTGAAGTTCGTAATTATGAAATTTCCTTCTGTTAATCAAATGCCTAAGGGTAGATGCCTGTCATCTACGATGTTGAACCGCGTAGTCTCGTAGAGACCGACCGACCGACGTTTATAACACCATCCTTGTCGATGAAAGCAGTAAGCACCCTGAAACGTCGGTCAGTTTTTACGAGGCTACACGGCGCAACTTCCCATAAGACGTCCATTTTCACACGTGCAGCAGTGAGAACTTGAAATCTCAAATGTCTGTAGAATTCACTCTGAATCACATGTCAGAAGAATTAGTCAGCCCCAGCTAAAGAATGGTGAGAACAGATGATGTATCAACTGTTCGTTGCCTTTTTAAGGAATCAACATTCACCAGAGGACACTGAAGAACTCCCCGTAAGTATAGTATTAATTAATATTTACTGGTTTTAATTGTTAGTAATAAGATGACAACACAGTTTAATTAGCAAGTTGGTGTGGTAACATTACTCCAGAGCTGTACCTGGTTCGTATTTCGGCCGAGTTATGGGTTATCCTGACTAAGAACTTTCTTGTATTTCAACAGTCTGTCCAAACAAATGCTAGATTAATATCTTCAAGTACAGCCTAATTCTTCCCATGTTCCTTTTAAGTCATAATCACCCTGTCTTCTTTCAGCAATCGACAAAGTGAGCCAATAAACAGTAACCAATCGTGAGATACAGTTCTAAATAAATCTCGTAAAAGTGACTTCTTCTATAGAGCGATGCATTAAAGTGAATAGTAGGTCTACAGAGCTGCATTATGGGTAACGAAAAGATATAACATGGAGAAAGTGGAAAAAGATTGCTGACGTAAAATAAAAAGAGCAAGTAAGAAAAGACAAGCATCCGAAACATTAAACTGTTGTCTGCTTCTGATGGCGCCATAGGTGTGTCAAGTCCAGAAACCATTTCCCTGCTTCACACCTTCAAAATTCTTCACTTAAATTGGTCCTTCCTCCCGCCACAACGGTATTTACGGCAACCTCGTGACCCTTCGTTCAGCACGTAACTTCGCTGTTCAACACAGAGTAGTCCCAGAAGACCGAATTATAGAAGGGACGACAATATTAATGGATCTTAGGAAAACAGTGTCAGAGGGTGTGGACTCGATCATGTGTCTCAGGATAGAAACAAATGCCGGGCTCTTGTGAACACGGTAATGAAACTTCTATTTCCGAGAAAGGCAGAATTTTTTTCTAGCTGAGCGAACTATCAGCTTCCCGAGAAGTAACCTGCTCTATAAAGTTTGTCAGTCAGTCACGTAATTTGCCTTGTTCTTGAACACCCAGTCTCGTTGTTCAGATCACAGACTCCCAGGATCGAAGATGAAGTCTGATTCGGACTCGTTCTGAACGTGTTGGAAACCGATAGACAAATGCCCCTACCGGGAACGAAAACCGAATCTTACGCGACTACTCAAAAAGAGTGGAGGCTGTCCCTCAACACCTCCCGTAAACTGTGTCACTCAGGCAGAGAAGTAGCTCTGAACGCTGATTAACATGCGCTAAAACAGTGTTTTATTACAGCTGCATTACAAACCACATTCACCAGAAATGACATGACATCGCGGCTGAGTTTTTGGCACTACTGCATTGTATTCGGGAGATCCCGGGTTCAAATCTCGGCCCGGGGGACAATTACCCTCATGAAGTTGTTCTTAGTTTTCCTCAGTCCCTAAAATGAAATGAATAGTGCCTCAAATTAAGCCACGACCGCTTCCTTTCATACCCATCCCAATTCTTTTTTTTCATTAATCATCTATCCTGCCGCTAGACTTTATACAAGTTGAGCTACTGACAGCGTCGTTAAATAAGCAATAAATAAGTAGACATTTCAACACGTTAAACAAGTTGTGTCACTGTGGTAGGACGCGAACCCCAAGCGATGAAGCTTGCCGGATGACAGCTGATGATATGCAGTACGTGTGTGTTCTACTCCCTGCCAACAGCACTAGTAAAACCATCAAACAGGGCTATAAATTTTCTTTCAGCTGGGTATTTAAGTATAGGTTTGGTGTTTCCATTGTTTACTTGTTCGATAACAGGTTTCTACAGGTAACAATCTGCCTGGTCGCGTTCGAATGTGTACACTTCTTTAATCCAAAGTGGTGGTCTACCAATAACTGAAACAAGGTCACACGAATTATAACGATTAAAGAGCCTGTCCCATTTTTAAAAGTAATTTTAAGAACATTACATTTTTCAATGAAGCAATCTTAGGCCTAGGTGTTATTCGGGAATATCTCCTCAGTCCGCGCTCAAAGCTATTTCTACTGAATATTCGAAAGCCATCTTCAGACTCACGGCCGTGAATACCTCAAATCCTTTGTAGAGTTGTTACATGCGCACAGACGGACAGACAGGTTATTTTTAATAGGCGCTCTGCAGTGAGACTGCTCCTGAAAATGACTGTGGAGCTAGTAATTATCACTGAATATCACTCTTAACAACTTCGCACGTAGTTACGTCCAACATCCTTCTTTCAAGGTTAACTCCGAGCTCCTCGTATGAAACAATTCTGCCTCTCGTTTTATACTTTTGTTGTGGAATGCTATCAGTACTCTCACAGCGCCCCACTTGAACGTGGTAACCGTACAATCTGCTAGACATTTTGATTGGCGTGGCTTCGTACCAGTAATTGTATGTGGTTTGGAGATGCTGAATTAGTATAATGGCGCCACAGTCCATATATCTGCAATTTTACGCGTCTCAATGTTGTTGTTAGTGCTGAGTGTAGGAGACAGGATGCCTACGAAATGTGATTTGGTAGATTAAAGTCTGAAGTGGGCGAAGTCTGTTTAAGGTCTTGTACTTGCAAGGAAAATTAAGAGAGACATTTATACATAGCACCTTACCCGCTGCAAACAATATTTAATAACATTGTTTCCTAAAATTTGAGTCAAGATTGTTGATTCAGGGAAGTTTGGAGGAAAAGAGTTTCGATTATCGACAAAAATCGAATATTTATTCTCTCCCTTTACCCTGACGAGTTTCTCTCAGTTCCAGTGTGAAATTTCAGGTTCTCACGGTGGTGATGGCTGTCTTCTAAATCATTCTTGACTTACAAAGTAAGACCATTGTTCCGTGACCCTTCAAGCAATGGTCGTACCACCTGTTTCATTAAGATTTAAAAAATCCCTATAGATCTACGTCTAATTAGGACAGACTAAGTATCGAAATGGGGTATAGCGCCCCCTTGAAAAAGGCTCTTCTGTGAAGTAAAATAAACTTTGATCCATAAGAAATGCTGTGAAAATTAATGATTTTGTGTGTTTTTCTCTAATTTCATTCACTTTTTAATAGAGTTATTGTTATCACAAAATATTCTAGGCAATTAGGAAGTATTTTAATTTCAAAACTACGTTCCTGACAAGATGTGGTTATAACGATAAGCCCTAGGTATTTCGAAATTAAATAAGAGACAATTCGATTGTATCGAAATTACATGTTAATCTGAAGCAGATGGTTTTCAAGCTTGCTTGTCGATTTTTTGCTGTTGGTCATGTAGATTATAGGGTTTCTTTGGTAACTACTTCTTCGCCTTTAGGTTGTACTGGGGAATTAAGTAGTTAGTTTGGAATGACAAAGTCTCATTATTATAATTACAGAACAAGGTGTGAGATGCTGTGCTGGAGGCGCCAACATGACTGTGGATTCTCAGCTTTCTTCTCCAGCATCAAGGTATAATACGTTTCCGTCACTAAGGACTTACTTTACAGCCGTGGCATGTTCCTGGTTGCAGATGTATTTAATGGCAATTCTGGCACGATTGAAGATTAGGGGTGCGATATTATGATCCTGCCCACAAAATAAAATGCACAGACAAAGGAATTCATGACCAAATATGTTTGCATATAGTTGATAAAGTACCGTTAATTCAACAATTTTAGTGACTTACAAGGCGATTTTCTGCGCCCATGAAAGCGTTTGACGTTCGATTTCTGTTTTAAAGTAATCACCATAATCATCCACCAGTGAATGATTTAGGCCACTTATTGACTCGTTCCCCCTTTAACCGTCATCAGTACCTTAAACCATATGGTTCGTAAGGTTTCAATCGATTAGGAAGTTTCCCTCCTTGAATTATGTGAGCATGTTTAACGAGGTGTTCTTCACGCCCTAGTGTGAGAAAAGAACACCTTATGGCCTCATCCACGTCTGTCTGCTTTTCACGTTTCCGCTGAAACTAGGCAACCCTCATGATCCAGAGTTAAATGTCGGAACACACTCTTATAACAATGGAACTGGGGTTATTGTTGAAACGAAGTGTTGTAGAATACGAACACGGTCGTTGTTAGAACTCATTGTAACAATAAAAACCGATGTCATTGTTGAAACAATGTGTTTTAACTGTCTCGACAATGGGAACATATATCACTATTGGAACAGAATGAAAATCGAAAATACTGTTGGCTCACAATTATATTTTATTTTATTTGTAGTGTTCTGTCTGACGACAGGTCCAAATGAACAGGATCCTTCCATCCTTTCCTCGGACTGGGACCTGTTCATATATGTTCTTGGCAGATGATCCACAAGTGGTTTGCCATTGCCTTCTTCTGTGTGTGAATGGAGTAATTGTTGGGATGCCACGGAGAAACCGGGGAAGCCCCCGGAGGAAAAATCCGTGATGCCTAGACCACGGCCTTGCCCAACACAAGTTATAAATTCGGGCACCGCCGGGAATCAAACTTCTATCAGACGTACCACTGTTGTCTTTTGTATCACTGGTGCAAGTCCACAATTACGTTGAGCCACGATTATCAAAGAAGTAACCTGATGACGTCACCACTCGTGATGTGGCGTGAAGAGTGCCTTCAGAATGTCAGTGTACTCCAAAGAGTACGCCTTTCCGGTATTAATCTTAATATCCTCACTACATAGACTTAAACATTTGAATTAAATCAGGCGTTCTTTCTATGGATTCTTTTCAGCGTATTAAACTGCTCGGAAATTACAGAGAAAAACAACGTATTTTGACTTCTGGCTGAGCTGTCGGCCTAGGACTTTACATTGCGATGGATTGTATTACGAAATATGCTAAGCAACCAGTCCACTAGCCCCCGTACAGAATAAAAACCTCTTGTTGGAACAATTTCACACAATCCCCTGAGATATCCGAGGTACACAAAATGATGCCTTGGAATTATTAGTTTTGATTGCTAGTAAGTTGTTATGTTAGTTGAGTTGCTCATCGCTGGGTAGCGTGAGGTGTGAAATCTTGTGGCCGTGATGTAATGCAAATATTGCACGTAATGATAGCCTTAGCGATATCCAAACAGGAGATTGCTGATCGCCACTTGCGTGCATCGCTTCAGGTGTACAGTCACTTCGTAAAGAAATCTGACTACACTGTCCCTTGGCTTAACATGAAATGATAACATTGTACTAACGTAGCAATTACACGAAAAATAATAAGAATAATAATTCCGTCAAATTCTTCATTTTGATGTGATGCAGCAACTGCCAAATAGCCAAATGATATAATTGATTTAGCATCAGTATGTAATGAACTAAATCATGTTCCCATGATTCCTTGAGGATTTTGTAAGTTAACATAATTAATTCATTTAAAACTTTGCCTAAACTTCAAGAAGAATGATTTATTCCTGCATGCTTGGTGTTTAATTTCAACTTGCTTAATTTACATTTGTCGAAGCATCTATTATCGAACTATTGAAATATAACATGCATCGTCCCCTTCGTAATATTGGTTTATCTCGTTAAGTTATTGCAGTGACAAGGCGAATTTACGGAGCTTGAAATTCATTGCCAAAATAAATAATTGCGTTTGATTACGTATACTGGAAGGACTTGCAACATACACAGCAGTGCAAGGAACGTGTGTGCCTGGTGGCCATCGTTGTGGAAGATATAAATTATTCATTTATTCATGATAATCTTAGTTTATGAATTAGAATTTCAAACTCATCCAATGTGTAATTTTCTCAACACGGATTTGCCTAGTTGGCCTTCGTGGAGGTCGGATTTTAAATTCAAAATCGGTTCTTTTCTTGTTTGTTTCTTGTTCTTTTTTACTTTTGTATTCTCTAAGCTTAAAGAAATTCCATATTAAATCTGATTAAGAATTAATATAAACAATAAGTTGGATAAGATGAAGCATGTTCTAAAAGTCAAAATGTATGTTTTTATAAGCATTTAATTTTATACTGTATTTTTTTTAAAAAAACTTACATGAGTAATACCACGTGTAAGCTAATGAAAATATCAGTTTATTTTCAGGTTATTTATCGATGTGAAATCAACTGTTAATGGTCTGTTAGCACAACTGAACTGATATGTATCAACCGACCGGCAAGTTCTGGTCTGTTGCGCCGTGTAGTGTAGGAGAAGTTTACAGACGTTTCAGTGGTGATTTCTATCTATATCACCAGGGCAGCAAGTATCTCTGAAACGTCTGTAAACTTCTATCAGATTACATAGCACAATAAACCAGAAGGCAGCCATGTTCATACTCGCCGCTGTTAGAACCTGAAAACTCATTACATTCCTTTCAACGTTAGTAGATAAACGATAAGAAAGGGCTGTTCTTTGTGTTTGCGAAAAGGATGGTTAACTTATTTTTAATAACCTAACTGACTGAGCTATAATTTGGTCTTTTGTACTTAAAATGCCTTCCGAAACTTCTTCTGTTGAAGTATGAAGAGCACTCTGCCTACGCCCGATTAGTGCTACGTTGACTTCTAGCCAGAAATGTGCCCTTCAGTTCTGTTTAACATGAGACAAATCAAGAGAGTTACAACACCGTCAACGTCTAGTAATCTTCCTGCAAGTACCTTCTATATTTTAAGCACTCATGGCAAATTCTGGTTTAAAACTGAACTGCAGACTCTTTGTGGCCGGAGGAACAGATGACACGAGATCGTGTGACTATCACATTATTACAGATTCCTTGGAGAGGCGACGTAGCTGGAGGCGGCTTCGTGTAACGATATAATATCGGCTGCCGGGCAACAGTGACATACAGAACTAACAGCCGGAAGAAAGTTGTCTGATCGGTGGTCAATTGCACTAGAGACGAAACATTTAACGCCTGAACGTTCGAACTCGAACCACGGCCACGTATGGGACGGGAAGTAACAGATCTAGTAATTTCTCACAACTTTATACTCAAGAAACTACAATTTTTTGTGAATATTCTGATAAAAAGCATTGCAATTGCCCACAGACATCTTCAGCTCAACTGAATAATCAAACATTGTGTAACCGGAATTGAAACATCCAGGATCAATACAAACATTTAAACACGTTCATAAGAAGATTATGGAAGCCTTTGAAATATGAGGAAAGTGACATAATAAATAAATATATGCCGGACTGTGTAGACTGTGTAAAAATATTACGACGCCAGGATAACATAATCCCGGTCCACGTACTTAATTATAGGATTTAGTATGTAATTCCACGCATCAGTTATTCCGAAAAGTACAGCAGTTTACACAAAATAAATCGGCACATATTTTCACAAACTCCTGCTGACAGACTACAGAAATATTCTGCAAAAGAACAGTATGACTACACGTTGGTCTAACAGACATTACCTCGGAAATGACAATCTATTTTACACAATTATCTTCCAGAAGCAGAACAACTTCTAAACTATTTTGTTAGGTCCATAAAAGCTGCCGTCGTCTACGTTAATCCCATTCAGAGAATTATTATTCCAGATAACAGTTGTCATGGAAACATCCTGTTCTGAGAAAATGCCCCTTTGGTGACTGAGTTTCAAGAAACGGTTGTGCTGGGCGCTGCTGTGCCTGTAGGTAGACTTGATGCTTGCCACAAAACAAAGTCTCTAGAGAAATGATTCATACGAATTTCATTAACGGCTTGGGGTCTATAATTAAGTAATGTGGCTTCCAACATATTAGTTAAAAAATGTCATTTACTCTCTCAGATAGCGAAAGGTGTATCTGGAAAAGATAGAGCTCTAATGCCGATTATTGGCAAGTTCAAAAAACGTTTTCTGTTCTTTTCATCCTCAAAATATACCAGACACTTGATTATAAAAGTGTTCAATTAAGAATTTGTAATAGTGAGACATGAATTTGCAGGTGGTTTTGGTCTACTGTGTTCCGTCAACTAATATAAAATTTAAAAAAATCAGTGAGCTCACGAAGAAAGACTGCAAAGACATTGAACAATGAAAAGATACATAATGTTTTAGTAGATCTTCAGTAAAAAAAAATCTATATCCTCACACCCCTTTTTCTCTAAGATATGTTTTAGTATTACCGGTCTTAAACTAAATATGTATCAATAAGAAGTTATGTTTAACATCTAAACACACTGAGAGTCTCATGTAACGGTTCGCGCTCCTGCTTTGTAATCGCGGAGAGTTCAGGAATCGAATCTCGGCTCAAATACCAGCTATTATAAAGACGTCTGCAGTCTTTCTCAGTACATCCAAGAAATGCTGGAGTATTGCGTAAAACAGGCTTCGTACAGCAGTCTTCACTATTCATCGTTCACGGTCATTCTACAGTTCGTCGATGTATAACGCATGCAGTTGAAAATCGCCATTACGTAAAGCAAGAACAAAAAGATTGGGAAAGTGTTCTCTTAGAGAGACAACAGAAGTTCGTGTCTAAACAGATATTCGGGTGTCGTGTAAGGTGATCTTCGTGATTTATCTCAGCCCGTCCATCTACTTACGCTTCTTATTTCCATGCAAGATTTGAGGTTTTCGCAGCGGTGAGTATGAAGATTTCTGTCTTCTGGGTTGTTGCGCTGTGTAGTCTGGTCGATGAATCGCCCTGATGACGGAGGCAGTATGGCCTCCGAAACGTTGGTTAACATCGACCAGACTACACAGCGCAACAACGCAGAAGACAGAAATCTTCATCCTAAGAATCGCCCTGATGATGGAGGCAGTATGACCTCCGAAACGTTGGTAAACATCGACCAGACTACACAGCGCAACAACGCAGAAGACAGAAATCTTCATCCTAAGAATCGCCCTGATGATGGAGGCAGTATGACCTCCGAAACGTTGGTAAACATCGACCAGACTACACAGCGCAACAACGCAGAAGACAGAAATCTTCATCCTAAGAATCGCCCTGATGATGGAGGCAGTATGACCTCCGAAACGTTGGTAAACATCGACCAGACTACACAGCGCAACAACGCAGAAGACAGAAATCTTCTTATTTCCAGTTCGCCATGAAACTCATTCTAGCATCTTTTTCAAAGCCAAGTATCGTCTGAGTTTCATACAGTGTAACTAAATGAGCATAAGTTCTGTACCAGTCGTAGCCTTTTTCAGGCTACGAAATTAAAAATGCTTCCGTTTTCCTTGCTATGGAACGTTCTTGGAAGAAAATAAAAAATGAAGCTACTATTCAATACCAGTTTGATCCGTATAACGAAGATATTTCTAACGTACTCCAGTGCAGAGTGAAAAAGACTTCCACGTAGGGGCCATCTGGTGGCCGGCACACTGTGTGGCCTCGCACAATTTCAGGCTAATAACTACATCAGAACGTCGTCCTGATAAACAACCATCTCAGACAGGAGACACATAAACTACCTGTGGATAATTATGATATCGAGTGAAGACTAAGCAATTAAGCTGCTCCCTAAATTAACTAGAAGTATCGTTGTTGGCGATGATATCTTATCCCACCAAAGAGGCAACAAAGAAAGTGACTTCAAAATGGTTGTCTTCTGGGACGTTACGTAGTGCAGCCTGAAACGACGGTCATTATCCACCAGACTAAACTTCGCGATATACCAGAAGACAGCCATATTTACATTCGTCGCCGTGAGGACTTAAAACCTCACCAAGCAAATACACTTACATACGTTTGTGTACAAGCATGCCACTGTTACTTTAAAACAAAAACAAACAATAACAAAGAAAAATCGTCAGTGGCAGTTAGGAGGGTTAATCTCCCGTATAATTAATTCGTCTTTATCATTAACAGTCTATTATTTTAGTCTAATTCCACGGAGCAAAGTCCTACTGAGAAGCAGTGAAAAGCGTTTAGTCGACCATCTGATTTGGGAAAACCCCGTCCGAAGGATCATTACAGTGTTCACAAAATCCCACCTCTAGATCATTTCACAAGGTAGCTGGTTTCCATACATTCTACACCTTCAAGATTAATTTCAATATCACCTTGTCACCTACACTTAAGTCGCTCAAATTATCTTCTCTGACTAATATTTTGGTCAATTTATCATCTACCCATGATAAATTTAGAGAAATAATGAGTTACGTCTGCTAGACCAATTAATGGGATTAGTTTATACATCAGGCCACAGCAGACAATGTAAAATATTCAGACGGTGTAACGGACAACGAAAGGACATACATCATCGTGATCCTCTCAGTACTGAGGCAGTGTCCTGGACTTTACTCCAAGATACTGGCAAATATTGACGAACCAAGTCAGGATGGCCTATATCTCTCAGCAGGGTCGTTCAATAAACCAGCTCTGTGAAAGCAGTTACTTTATTAAATCGTATCAGAAGCTCTGAAGATGGCGACGGTGGTCTTGCAGGTAGTGACGTCGTATGAACTTGTAGGTGGATAAAACGTTTCGGAGGAACACACTGACTCGATTTTCAGCCCCAAAGATGGAGGCAGTAGTTCCTCTGTCAGATGCACTAAACAGGCTACTGGGCAACGAAAAACGTACGTCAACACCGATCCTCTTAGCCACTGGGAATTTTTTTTCTTTTGTTGGGGATAAAACAGACTAGATCGCAAAGCTGACGTATCATCTAAATTTAGTAATGAGATGAAGAATGCTTTGAGTTCTACCTCTGTGTCGCATCATGATCCTTATACACCGGAATAAATATGTATAACATACGCCGTATCAATAATGTTTTTGTTCTACAGTGTGAAGGTTTAATATTTTCAGGACTGGTAGTAGTATACTGCGATACTGTTACACAAAAAAAATGCTGACCAGCAGCAGAGAGGCGCCATTAAGGGAGAGGAATTGCTGCTTCCATGGTGGGCCAATTTTCCATCAACTGGACAACAAGAGCCCACTACTCTGTGTCAAAGACACCGAGTTCCCTCTTGCCAGTTTACTCTCGCGAGAACAAATGAGAGATGCTTCATGCGAGGTTCCAGGTTTTCACGACGACAAACACGAAAATATCTCAAGATGGCTGTATTCTGGGTTGTTATTCCGTGTAGTCTGTAGTAGCCCTGATGATGGAGGCAGCAAGGACCTCTGAAACGTCAGTAAACTTCTAGCAGACGACACGGAGCTACCACCCAGAAGACTGCCTTCTTCAGATTCAGCGCAGTGAAAACCTCAAATCCTTACATGAAAATATCTGCCTAATGGACAGTTAGTCTGGGCGATCGCCATGATGATGGGAGCATCGAACAAAGTCTGTGAATTTCTACCAAACTACACGGCAAAGCGTACCAGAGTTCAGCTCAGGGACCTCGTCATCTCTTACACAACAGAGACAGTGTGTTCCTTGCCTCATTTAACGGTGTTTTATCAACTGCGTTGACTTTACAGCACATCAGAAATTGCAATAAAGCGACAAACTAAAGTCAGGACAGTCTCCCGTACACGAAGCAGGAGTGCCAACAACTTAGCCGTAATATCTGGTGACAAAATTCTGTTAAGACTTGACAAGTTCGCCTACAACAGCATCAGAAATATGAAGTTTAAGTTACATTTAGGCATATCAAATGAATATCCTTGACTCCCTATACAACGCAATGTTAATTGAAGCAGGAGGCAAGCCAGTTTCCTCCATGCTGAATTTATTTTTATTTGTTTTAGAAGAGGAAGAAAAGGTTTTTGACGCCTACATTATACGCAACCAAGACACGGAATAGAGGGGGAGGTGGGATGCACCCTAGCTGTCATAACTAGGTAACATAACGAGAGGGTTGGAAACCTCGACGCGATTCAAACACAGTGCAAGAGTGTGCTATCTTCTCTTCGGTTTTGAGAAGAGACATTAGAAATGTAGATTTTGTCTGGTATTTACGTCAAGAAGAGGATACTTATCACTAGCAAGTTGGACTTGGAGATGACGAAGAAACTAGTGAAGTGTTACGTATGGAGCAGAGACTTGGACACTCAGGAAGAAGGAACAGAAATACCTGGAGAGTTTTGAAATGTGGTGTTGGAGAAGAATAGAGAAGATCAGGTGGACGGATCGAGTGACCAACGAAGAAGTATTGAGGAGAGTCAACGAGCAAAGAAACATTCTGCAGGCGATTACACGAAGGAAAGCTAACTGGCTGGGACATAATATGAGAAGGAATGGATTACTGAGTGATATCATCGAAGGCCAGGTTGAAGGAAAGCGAGGACTGGGAAGAAGACTGATACAGCTAACCGACGGTCTGAAACAAGGAAAGAAGATGAAGTTTCAGGAATTAAAACGAGAAGCTGAGAACAGGGAAACCTTGCGAACTCTTTTTGGGCAGAATAATGGACCTGTCGTCAGACAGAACACTAAATAAATAAAAATATAAAAACTTACTGTACTTAACCAATATTTTACACGTTGTAAAATCTACCTGCAGCAAAGCGACTAATACAAGATAAAACGGTAAATACTGAACAATAATTCAAGTATTCCGCATGAATGAAATACGAACCTTGTCGCAAAGGCGTAAATGAGCACACAGGGTTTGGAAATTTTCCAGGAAATAAGGATGGACTGAAATTGAACGTTATACATAGCTTCTGCTTTGTGCTGATGACAGGTGACAATCTTAGTCTGAACATCACAAAGAACACAGAAACTGTTTTAGAAGTTAGTAAGATGACAAATCAAGAAATAAATTTAAAAAGAAATTTGGTGTCCGCTTCTCATCGCAGATTTATTTATATTTATTTATTTAGTGTTCTGTCTGACGACAGGTCCAAATGAACAGGATCCTTCTATCCTTTTCTCGGACTGGGACCTGTTCATATACGTTCTTGGCAGATGATCCACAAGTGGTTTGCCATTGCCTTCTTCTGTGTGTGAATGGAGTAATTGTTGGGATGCCACGGAGAAACCGGGGAAGCCCCCGGAGGAAAACTCCGTGTTGCCTAGACCACGGCCTTGCCCAACACAAGTTATAAATTAGGGCACCGCCGAAAATCGAACCCGAGACCCCAGGATTACAAGGCCAGCGTTCTAACCGCTAGACCACATCGCAGAATGCAGAACAAAATCATGAGACAGACAATAAAACTTTCCAAAAGATGGAACTACAGTCATATACATTGACACGCATAGTCAAACAGGTGTTCTGAAATTTTAACTACATTTATAAATATATTAGCATTTTGTCAACTCAGTACAAATTTTGGGACTCTTACTATCCATTATCATAAAGTCAGTTAACCACACTCTTATATCGTCATTGTCCTAAGAGAAATCCCATGAAACAGAATCCTTTTAGAGAAGCCAAATTCTCAGACTTTTATAGACAGGCATAATGTTTTGATATAAGAAGTTTGAAAAATCAAAATCAGCACTGGAATATACAGAGTTCCCACATACGTTTTTTCTCCCTTGCATTCTGTAACGCTCCTAGCTACGTGTGAGTATGTATTACATGTACTGTATAATACAGATAATGCATCATATACACTGGCATGTATTGTACGTCGAGATGGCATTCCGATTAAGTCAGTTAACAATTTAGTCTTATAGTGATTGTTCTGATACCAACCTTGCAAAATGAATATTTAATTATTATATGTTCAGTGCAATGTAAAGATAAGAGTGGATATTGAACTTAACAGAATAGCATTTCAACTGGCAGTTGTATGAGGTTGCAATAATTGCCCTGTGAACTATATGTTACAATGCAATATATAACTCATTTGTTGCCTTTCGGGGATCGTAGTCACAACTTATGTTAAAATAATACGAGTTCTTGGTTGATCTTTTTTATTCCAGAGACTAAAATCTTCCTGTTTATTATTACTTTCGTTCTGCCTACTGACTGACTGACTACGTTTAGATCTTCGGCCGTGTGAATGGCCAAAACTGGATCTGCTTGGCATCAGTGGGCTTATTATAGATAATCAGAAGGTGCTGCAAGTAGCAGCGATAGGTGCTGACACCTGCCGGTGATGTGCCTGGTTAACCATTGCGTGTGTGTAAGCCTGTGTGGTCTGTATCACCCAGCATCACCACCACCACCAGTATCATCATAAATAATTAGACCCCAAGTACAAGGTAGACTATAAAAATAAACGACATGATATGAACTACCTTGTTATAGTCTCCCTTTTTTAATCTGAATTTACTTTTTATTTTATATACTTTTTCTCTTACTTACACACTATAGATTGTTAGTGATGTGTTGATGTTGGGTCACGTATACTGACCTCGTTGATGCTAGAACGACGCAAGATGCATTTTATGTCATGAGAAATATCAAAGAAGAAAAAGTATTTGCTTTGTCCAACTATCGGTACTAAGATAATGTTTTTTAATGATCCGTGATTATGCTATAATATATTGCGAATAAAATCCGGATAACCGCGTCCAAAGACTCATAAAACTATCTAAAGAATCCTTTTCGTCTAAATATTCTGATGAGGCAGTTTAATGTTTTTTGATGAAATAATCATTCTAGGACTGAAAGAACACGATGCAAACAAGAACCAGCCAAATGTATGAAATAAATTATCACTGAAAATGTCACTTACTAACAAACTGATTCTCGTCAATTTTGAAATTAATTTTCGGTCCTGTCAAATATTCACGGCTGGGTGAAAACGTGTTTGCCCTTGCAACGGTAGCTCACATTGGCTTGTAAATTATTTTTTATCACCCTCTTATAAATAGAGACAACTGTCCATTCGGAAGACAGACGACATGATATCAATTAAAGAATTCCGATATCGATTTGAAATATTGTATATCGATTTAAAGTTACTGTTCTGCATCTTCTTCATTTTAAAATAAAAGTAAATTTTCAAAACAAAAAATCATCATAAATAAATGTTTCCTACTTCGTATACGATTATGCCTATTATTTGTACAAGTCTAAACTTTATCACTAGTTGTATAATACACTGGTTTTGCATTAGATCTTGCAATAGAATTATTAGATAAAGATACTAATTACGTGGAGAAGTTGGTGGACACCGATGTGTGGACCATAACTGACCTATCCGATATGATATCGAAATCAGAATCCCGTTGCGAGTCATTTAAAAAAGCCTCTAAAGTAAAGATGTTGAAATATCCTATTCGTCTTTAGCCTCTGGGATGAGGGCGCAGAAACAGATAACGAGTTTGTTGCGTGGAACAGCACCAGAAGTCAGTGGGCCATTAAAATTGTCTGTGTGCCTATCAGCGACGCTGGTGACGAGTACTTTATCATACAGACAGACTACACTCGTGTGTAATTGCCAGTCATTCATGGTGGCCGCAGACGATGGATGGCCTTCCTTTCGACAGACTTCTCAATAGAAACTGGTTTAGATCCCATAGGCTACAGGACGCAGACTCCTGCGTGAGATTCTCATCAGAGAATATTATGGTACTCAGTGCAGTCACATTCCACATTTGAAAGTCGTGTAATGGACTTGACCACATAAGTCGGCCATACATAACATAATTGCGAGACGATACTTGGGTAGGGGATAACTGCAGAACTTTGAAAACAAAACAGAGCTTAAACTTGTCAAAAGTCCTAACAGGCAGACTGGTGAAGCCGGCAACATTCCTGTATCAAATTCATGAGGTACCCGGTTCGACTCTTGAACGTTACCGCCTAACCTACAGGAGTGTTCTGCGTCATTTTTCAGTCCATGAGCCAAATTCTAGGTAGCACCTTAAAATAGGCCACGATAAATTTCTTTTAAATACTAATCTACTCATTATTAATGGCTATTTTCCCTTGTAATCCGACGTTACACAGTGTGAAGTTCTTAAATCTACAAATCAGTCAACATTTTTGAACATCGATAAACCCGAAGTATTAACGAAATTTATTCATTAATATATAATGTATTCATTTGGCAAGGACTAGTTCTGTCCCCACTATGCCTAATTGTATCGGAAAGGCTATAATGTAAATTAATGGTATGCTGCAAGACAACATATTAAAAAATATGTCGCGACCCTCTGTTAAGTCTCTTTTCCATCAGCATTCTCTTCGGAGGAAAGTCGCCTTAATTTTAAATTACCACATAACTTACAAGACATAATGATCTTGCACGTTAATCTGTAACTATTTCTGTAACAAAATAACTAATATTCAAATTGAACAAAATATGAAAGACATTGATCTGCTATAATAACTACTATTAACACACGGTCTGTCAGCAAAGCACATTCGTTTATAACAGAAAAACTTAAAAAACGTATTCTCACTTGTGCTACTATAGCATGATATACAGTAGAAAAATATGCAAGAAAGTTCGAAGGAATAAGCTGACGAAGGCCTGCTGTTATAACCTGTTATTTCCCCACCCCGTCAATAAATGCCACCCAGTGAGAGTAGAGGCATCTTGTTTAAACACAATATGATGCATAAATTTTAACGATACTACTATTTAATAGTATTTTACGCACACAAGACAATTTACCCTGTGATCTCTGTGGCATTTCACACTCGTGTTGTCTTATTTTGTGGGGAGACAAAATTATCATAGAGCCAGTAACCAAAACAATGTGTTATTTCCTTCGTTCATTTTAGTTATGTTCAGAAATGTTCTGCACATCGCAGATTATCAACATATTGGCCTGCATGGGACTGCATAATTTAACACTGTGGAGCCATATCCCTTACAAAGATTAATTAGTGAATGATGGAAAGCGTTTATTATGAGACTAATAAGACACCAATAAACACACTCTGTGGGCAAAATACACACTACATAGGTAGCATTAAACTTGGACACACACCGAATGAAGCATTGTTCATCTCGTAGTGATCAGTCAGAGCGTATGTTGTGTTATTCGAACGTCTTCGCAACTTGAATGACTGAAAATTACATGCAAGCCCCAGGCAGGGCTGGAACTGCAGACAGGATAACCTGCAGCCAATCAGGAGTCACAAAATCCTCAGCATCACATCCCTCGAGGGTTCGACCTCAGAGCATGACTTAACGTTGTTTTGTGCAGGTAGTTAGGCAACCCCTCACACACGTGACTCTCATTCATAAACTACAGCCATCACATTGCAATATGCAACATGCTTATGACGCCCTCTGATAGCGATTACCGATAATCAAATTTGGCAGGCCGTTTCCCAGCACAGAAATTACTTTGTGCATTGTCTGAAGTACGAGATTAACTCAATATGCGAATGAAATTATCGGGGATCATCAGTGTGGGTTCAGACGTAACAGATCATCAATTGATCAGATCTTTTGCATTCGTCAGATACTAAAGAAAAAATGGCAGTACAGTACATCAATTATTTATAGATTTCACAAAAGCCTATGACTCTATGAAGAGAGAAGTGTTATACGATATTTCCATTGAATTTGGTGTACCAAAGGAGCTAGTGAGTCTAATAAAAATGTGCTTAAATGAAACCTGTAGCAAAATTCGAGTAGGTAAATATTTATCTGAGTCATTTTCCAACAAGGTCCGTCTGAAACAAGGAGATGCTTTATCTCCATTCCTCATTAACTTTGCGCTAGAATACGCCATCAGGAAAGTCCAAGATAGGCAGGAGGGTTTGCAATTGAACGGGACACATCAGCTATTGGCATATGCTGATGATGTCAATTTATTGGGTGACGATATGAATACAATAAAGAGGAACGCAGAAGTTTTACTGGAAGCTAGTAGACAGGTGGGGCTAGAAGTAAATTCAGAAAAAATCATTACATTTTAGTATCCCGTCAGCAGACAGGCGGGCAGAATTATCTTAAGGTGGCTAATACATCCTTTGAAAGTGTGGCAGAGTTCAAATATTTGGGAACAACAGTAATAAATCAAAATGATACTCATGAGGAAATTAGGAGGAGACTAAATTCCGGAAACGCTTACTACTTCTCAGTTCAAAATATTTTGTCTTCCAATCTGATTTCTAGGAACCTGAAGATTAAAATATGCGATGCAAAACTTGTGGCCGGAGCTGTATTCCAACTGCTATGAGAACTTGAAACCAGCAATTATCCTGTCGCCTGTAGCTATGCAGCACGCTTCGCTATGTCCGGTTACACCAACTGCCATTACATCTAAGCACGATCCGTCTCGCTGAGAATGGTGGATCACGCTAAGCGTGCTTGATTCTTACTCAGATGGATCACAGATCGATATTTCGTATTGCGTCATCCAACGTAAATGGTGGGACGATGAAACAAGAAAAACAAGTGACAAACTGCAATTAGAAAAATCAACAAGCAGAGCGCACATTAAAAATGCCACTCAGCTAGTCAAGAAATTCTCTGAGTTTTATGGAACCCAAAGAACATTGCCGTGTTCATAAAATTCCGCTAGTCGATCGATCCAACTGATTCGATCCCACACCCTCATACCCTAAATCTAAGACCCGTTTGAATAAAATCCTTCCACCTGCGCCTGGATATTCCAAGTTTCTTGCAGGTTTTCCGATGAACATGTTTATTGTATGTTTTCCATCGCTCCTGTGTGTGATACATGCCCGCCATCTGACCTAACGAGACCTAGAAGCCCTACCAATTGTAGCGCATAAATAATGAAGCTGTTCCTCATTGCACCATATTTCTCAGAGACCTGTTACTTCCTGTCCCCGGAGCATCGCTCTCAATAGGCTACGAGTTCTTCCCTTAATGCGACAAACTGAAGAATCACGCCCATACCAAACACCGTATTCTTTAATCTTTGCATTTGCTGGTGGACAGGGAGGCGAAAGATTCCGAACTTCGCGGTAAAAAGTTATTTCTCAAACAAAGAAACAACCGTGACATTTTCCTGCTCCTGTATTTCATTCTTCCATTCTTTTTATTTTCAAGGCTTTGAAGAAAGCACGTGATATGAAGTTGAGTGTGCCCGGCTTGTAGTCACGGCTATGGGCGGCATTGACCGCTTCGTCCATTCATGGCGAGGAGAGGAAATATTAAATAAACGAGAGCTCTCCTACACCGCTCAGATCTTCTGAATGAACCCGCAGGAGGCCACGTAGTGACCAGTTCGAATTCTCACTTGCGTCCACATTGCTGAGTTCGGCTACTACATTTTAACATCCTCAGAAGAGGCTTCGCTTTCCCTTTACCAAATTTTAAGTAAGATCCACCTCTCCGCTTTTGACATGTTTACACAAGCAGCTCCTTGCTGTATGCTCTTTTATGTAAACTTCAACACACTTCAACGAGATGGTGGATCCCAGATTGACATTCCACCAGTAATTCTGGCTATTCATGCGGTGCAACTATGATCGGGTCCGGTAAAATGATTGCGTCTTACGACGGAAATTATTTTCTGCAGCTAAGGTGAAAAACCTTGCGCAAACCACGATAAATGCAAGCTCTTATAAGCCGGATATTAAGAGGTGAATGAACTTTCCGATCCTGTTTCATATTCTGGAGACACTCTGGTGGAACTGCGGCTAGAATATCCGATTCTGTTTTTGATAAGAATATTTTAATTTAAAGTAAACCAGGACTGCTTTGTCCAGACTCACGACACTCAATCGAACTGCCATTCCTTATTCAACGCCGTCTGACACCTATAGCTTCGGCTTCATATTAAGGAGGTCCCGGCCTCCGACCTCGGACCACCATCCCTCGGACTAAATTCCGGGGCAGTACCTTTCCGTAGTTCCTATTGTGACGATCCTCCTCAACTCCATCCGCCTTGTATTTCTATCAAACAGAACTGGGAGTGGGGTCCTCCACTTCTACAGCTTTTCATCTAAAATTCTTCAACAGTCCGGTGAGTTGATAAAACATACTACAATAAGTAGCCGCTAGAAGTTCGAAGATTTCTGACGATGGTGAGAGACACTTTGTGACATTCTTTTATTGGACTTAGCCATCGTCTACGTGTTATTAAAACCACAACGATCTTGAAGTTGGTTTTACTTCCATTTTCAGGTGGGAAGAGGACAAAAGCCCGTCTATTGGTCCTCCTGGCCGGGGTTTGATGCTATCTCAATCGGGAACCGGAACAGATTAAACGTCAGTCCTACTTTGACCTGAGCACGGGAGCAGAACCAACCCTGGAAACGCTGTCGTTTTAATGACAACCTAGACGACGGATAAAGTAAAAAAATAACAAAAAAACAAACAATTTAACACTCCTAGTCACTCATGTTTTGGGAGTTTACTTAAAAGTTAAGTACTACCGGAGTGTCGAAGACGAGGTATGATGTAACATCCAGCCAGAACTTCGATATAACCCAAAGATATCAGTGCAGTAATGAAACAAGGAGAAATGTGTCTTCATTGAATGAGCTCATCTGAATTACTGGATCATGTACTGAAGTTTGTCGTTGAAAGTTCCAGAAGCCTTTCGGTCTTCCTTCGAGGACAGACAGGCTCAGTGATAATGTACCTGACTGTAACCTGGACTTCGATGGAGATGTCCGTAGCTTTTCTCAATAAATTCAGTGCGGATAGTACACGCCAAGACCGCCTCCTTGCTAATCCTTACTGTGATGATCGCGGAAACCGAGAATGATCTGGAGAGATGTCAGTTTCTTTAATCACATTTCTTCGCTGACTGGTTCGTAGTTTAACGACACTGAAGTAATCACGCAGTTCAGAATTAGACTTGATGGATTTCAAGGAGGGAACTGGGATGTTTTCTTTGCCTATTTCGAGGTAATTTTACCCTGTGTGCGCCTGAAAGTACACACAAGATATTTATAAAGATAAAAGCAGAAAAGGTGTTTCACAGTACGAAGTTGGAATCGGGTGTCTGAGAAACAGGAAAGAGACAAAGTTGTACCTGTACTTAAGCGCCGTAGCAGAAAGGAGTATTATGATTTATGCACCAAAATGTGAACTACGTGTCTTCTGATTGCATGACTGTTAACTTCAATGAAAAGTGGCACATGACTCACTGTTGCAGGGAACACAGAAATTTCGCTGAGCGTTAGACCTCTCATCACGGGTAAAACAAACAACGGGGCGGAGCTTCAGACAACCATGGCAAGTTGCGAGGCGCTCCATTCAACAATACCAATCATAAGAGACAACGGAACATCTAAAATGTGACGTAACGGGTGGAGAATCGTGAAAATATTTCGATATAATGATTGTAATCAGCGTGAAACATTGTTCTGAAGTGTATCCCACAAAACGCGAGACATGACCCCCCAGCGAGATTGAAACTGGTGTCTCTAGGTGTCGTGCAATCGATATTGTAATCGACCAACTACCTCACTGGGGGGGGGGAACAAATCTTCTCTTGTTGTCTTCACCTTCCTTTTCTCCCACTGCTCCTTATATTCATATTCTGGTCCTCCTGCTTAGCATTCCGGTGACCTCGGTTCGAATCACGGTCCAATAATCGGCTCAGTTGATTAAGGTTTCCG
The DNA here is from genome assembly GCF_000696155.1 of Zootermopsis nevadensis. The sequence continues at coordinate 336,271 of NW_019062837.1, forward strand.
TGGTTTTAGTCGGTTACTCCAGGAAAATGTTAAAGTATATCACACTGCTGTTCTCT
>NW_019062837.1:345046-359512 GCF_000696155.1 Zootermopsis nevadensis
GATATTTTCCTACGCGCTTACTCGTTCCTTGTCCTTCCATGCCTAGAATAAGAGACCAAAATCTATATATTCTGTGAATTTTAATAAATTGTATTGTTTTGGTTTTCACATAGGTCACATTATGATTATATATTTAAGTAAATGGCAGATAACATTCGTTAATACGATCTGCTCATAATCTTACCAGAAATTGTTTCGGTTTTTATTTCAGCAAAAAAAATCTTCAGAACGGACTTGCTTCTCGTTTCACATGGGACTGAAGTGACTTGACCTGATTTCAGTTACAAATTAAGCCTCGTCTCCTAATGACCAATGGAATGCCATCTCGAACGTCACGCATTGCACAGTGACCTGTTGTTATTTATGTTATATTGCCATTTCATCGAATCCTTAACATTTCTCCCCTGCCCCTGTGACAATCCACTCCCATAATGCAGCGTGTCTAAGCAAAATGACCATGAAGGATAAAGTCTGGAGCCGACCTCCCGCTGGTGGAATTTTCTCCTTGGTTTGTTTTAGTCGGCGCTCTGTTGTCTAGCCAAAAGACCCAAAACAGCGGGGGGTTAAAGATGAGGCAAAGCAAGTGAGTTTGGTATGTAACACACACACAAAAAAATAATCTCCCACTCCAACAAAAATCCCTACTGTCAGAATTATTCTTTTCATCATAAAGCATTTTTAAAGACATCTTGCCACCGTTCTATATGCTGGTTCGTCTTTCTATCCTGACACCAGAAAGACACACACAGGCTGACAGCTTTCGGTCTGGTAGTCTGTGGTCGGGGTTCGATCTCACGTAAATCCAGTCCTAATTTTAACAGGACTCGTATTACGAAATTCCGCACATGCGAATTTGTACAATGAAGTGAATACCCTCCTTTGGCTTCCCCAATTATCTTCTGAAACTTACAGCAATGGACGCAGAGTATAAAACCAGCAAGCATTTGTTAAGTTTATATTCATTTTCAAGTAGAGTTTAATGGTTAACAAAGACATGAAGTAGCATATTTCATCTTGATAGATCAACTTTTTGTATGGTAGGCTCCATGCACCTGTAATCAGATGTACAGTAGTACACATGCTATATACACAAGGGAATATTGCTACCGTGGGCTTTGCCCCATGAACATTTTCTTGACTGATGTTCAAACGTTGACAGTTTTGAAAGTCCTGACGCACAATGTTTTGCGTAACATCAGGGTGTTGTGTTTTTACATCACCTCGTCACGTGAGGATGGCAGGGTGAGATACATAAATGTGATGACCACATCTCTATGATCTCTTCTGCATTCAACGTGATGAACCTGTTATGGCAGAGGTCATATTGTTCTTGTCATTTTCTTTGCTAGCGACTCACTGAATGTATACTGTTTGGAACTTCAACATTGCTGATATACAGTATACTGAAAGACATAATATTTCCGCAGCTCCTGCAACAGACCTTGTAAAAATTACATTTTTATTCGATATTATAGGACATGACTCTGATATACATTTAAAATTTATTAAAGTATAATACAAAAATGATAAAAGCTGGTTCAATGCACAACAGCCATGTCAGATCAGCATGAGATGTGGCAAATGGCCAGCTTTCCATAAAGCGTGAGATGGTTAAAAAGTAGCTCTAGGAATCAACTGAGCCTCCTATAAATAAATATCAGGTATAGTGCAACTAGGACTTGAAACCGCTACTCACTTCCACTGAAAAGGTAAAGAATGCATGGAGCTGTACCTTCGCTTCCTCACACATCCTCATCGTACGATGCTTAGGGATAGGGACAACTTTACAAAATTAAAAGTTTTATCAAAAAGATGTTCGAATTCAAATACAACCCTATCGAAATCAGTGACAAGAGAAATAAGTTCCTTTCGTTTTTATTTCTTACAGAACATCTTTAAAGCAGATACTGAAAATTATGGGACAGAGACGGTCCCTGAAACGTCGGTTTTATCGTTTAACCATTGACGCCGCTGATCGTCCAAAAAGATTGTTGGCAAGTCGTTTAATACTGTACTCCAGTTCCTTCAAGCTTTATGGGTTACTCGAATGAACTTTTACTTTGAGAAATCCCCACAGCTAGACACGTCCATGAATATCGAAACAGCCTTTGTGTAACTGACATGACCAGCGGCCTAGCAACTAGTGACCTTGATTCGGGCATCACGAAGAAGTTTGGGACAGTCTATTACGCAGGGGCAAACCTTCTTCTGATTTGGTTCTTGTAGTACACAACTGTTGGGTTGCATTTTAAATGGTATGCCCTGTACTACTATTACGGAGCTTAAAGATAAGACGGAAATAGCACGTAGCATGCGAGCCACATAAATGAATTGTAAATTTAGATTTGACCAGCCTAATAATATCTGGTGAAAAGCACAAATTATAAAAAGGCAAATTTCCAAGTTATTGAATCTTGTAAATGCAGAATACAGATAACTATGACAAAATTTATCAAATAAAAACAACTTTGTACATTATAATTCAGTTTTTATTAGTTACAAATTTCATCAATGTAAATTTAAAAAAAACTCTGTAAAATAATAATACACTGCATTTTATATAATTAAAAAAGTTAAAAAAAATTCAGTGGAATGTCAGACAAAAAATAAAATTATTTTTTATAACATAATTATTAAATGTCCTGGCAAGATTATAATTTTAAATAAAATTATAACATTTCTTTCACATATAAAGTAAATTCACCTTTTAAGGTGAAAAGACAATTGCACGCAACAGAAGGAAAACTGAGTGAGAATGTAATGAGAAAAGTCATCTTAACTAATTTGTTTTAGAAACCACTGAGTATTACTTATATTGTTAATATTACCATTTTAAACATCTCCTTTTATCAGTTATGAGAATCACATGCCCTGTAGCATGACAGAAATACAATAATAATATGAACAGTTGGTTATTTCAAACCCCTTTCTGCAAATGCAGTCTACCTGTAGAATCATGGCACTTGAGAAATATGAGGGGAAAAGTACATATTCACTCATGCCCACAGTTCAGACAGCACTTCCCCATTCCCTCCAAAACACAGCGAAGTCTTGATTATCTAAAGCCAAGAACATTCATAACAACATTTTCAATGCACACTTGGTAGCTCCATTCCATGGTATGCAATAATACATCACGTAAGCAGTGAAAAAGTAAAGATTTTCAATTAATGACCTTTATTTTATGTCATAACCACAGGTGCCATCACAGATTGAAATTTTACTTTATTCAAACACTGCACCTCAAAATTAACCAGTTTTATTTATTGCATTTTTCACATAATGTAGACCAGTGGTCCCCAACGCGGTGCCTGCGGGCGCCATGGCTTTTTTTGGGTGCTCGCGTTGTTACGGAAAGAGATTATACTGAATAATGAAGGCTATTCAACCATGAACTTTATAAAATCAAAGCACAGATCTCGACTTGACAATTGTTTGCGAGTGGCAACATCATCCTACACTCCCAAATTTGAAAAACTGGCCGATGAAATGCAGAGCCAAACATCACACCAACTTCCCACTTGAGTAATAATAATTGTGCTTATAAAAGTACGTATTTTTGGTTGCATCATTAAACGTCGTGTTGTTCTGTGTATTATTTGGTGTCCATATCTTATTTGTCCAGAGAAAAGAAAATTTGGCTTTGTTAATTGGTTGGTGCCCGCCACGATCTCATAAACTCTCAAATGTGCCCGTAGGCACAAAAAGGTTGGGGACCACTGAGGTAAACTACTACAAATGTACAGACAGATGAATGTAGACAATCAAGACCTCCCTGCAGCAAAACATCTTTTAAGATTTCTATCTTATATACAATTACCAAACATTCGCTTGGTGCCTCGGCATGTCGTTCCATTTCACACCATCACAACTCCACCTACGACTTCTTGAAACACACTACTCATAGCATGGTCCTGCGTTATATATATCTCTACGAGTATTTTATACAAAACCATCAACGAGCAGTTAAATGTCAAGTATAATATACACGCTAACTCTAATATTTCACTAAATTTCATACAGGAACTGTTTAACATTTCAAGTTATAGGTGGATCTTAATTACTCTGATCTGATTACTGTTATCCAACAAAATTCAATTGCACCTTAAATTCAGAACTACCTTAAAAAGAATATAAAAACTCTTGCGACTTTATTTGCTCCTAGACCCATTTTTCATTCATGGGCATTTATATCTTTGAGTGCATATCCTGTTTCTTCCATTTAACGTTCAATGATACCTTCCCTGTTCGTTACTAAACGACTTACCATCGGCAAAGCTTCATCAAAACCTGCAATGACTAGATTTCAGATTAGACAAAATGACGCACACAGTTGAACAGTTTAAGTTAATAGGCTCCTGTAAGGAGAAAATACCTTATTTAAGGATAAAAACATAAATGAGAAAAACATTATAAGATTTCTGTGTTCTGGGTTGTTGCGCTGTGTAGTATGGTAGATGAATATTCATCACCCTGATGACGGAGGCAGTATGACCTCTGAAACGTTGGTAAACATTGACCAGACTACACAGCGCAACAACCCAGAAGACAGAAATCTTCATATTCACCGCTGTGACAACCTCCAATCTTACAGAGAAAAACATAGTCTTTTATAGAAACAAAAACCACAGACATAAGACGGAAACACACATTCCGTTGCATGACGATTCAAAAGATATAAACTGCATCAGTGTATAATATTTAACGCATATTTTAAATGGTTAAAACATATAAAACCTTGTAAACAACACAAATTTGAGTAGATGTGCCCTTTTAATTTACCTTGATAAGAAAAATTAAAGTTAAATGTGTCATGTTAATTTATGTTAGCATTTTACTTCCATAACATCCACATGAAGAGGGAATACACAAATTAATATTAAAAATCTGTGATAATTATTCCATTCAATACAACTTTCATACAGTGTTTGTAAATATAATAAACTTCTTGTAGTTAGAATGGAAGTAATTCAAGTACCACATGAGAATTTGTCATGAAGCTGTGAACTGTGATCCAATAATCCAAGTTATTTCAGAAGACCAAAATAAAACAATAACAGTCAAACCTCAATTTCATGTTGTCACACGTCTTTACTCTGCAGAAAATATTCTAAAGTGCATACTGCTTATAGCACAGGACTCAAGCTACTTTAAAACATCAGTTGTAACAAATAATTTCAAAGTTTTATATACATGCAAAATAAAATAAATACACATCTGGTAGTTAAATGGAATAAAATGTCATAAAAGTCATAATATAACACTACCTTGACATCAATATTTTAATTATTAAAAACAAATAATCACTATTCATTCAAATAAGTAGACTGAAAAGACGTACTCAATCCAAAAACACAGACGCATTGACTCAACTCGGATGAATTTTGTTTGAAGATATAATAAATCTTAGTAGCATCACCATTTATATGCCAGAGAATTTATTAATACCAGAAGATAGCATGCCTGAAAATATAATTCTTCCACAACTGCAGAAAATTAATATTTGTATATCTTTAAATTCTTTCTGATTGGTTATTTTTGGCTAATGAGCTATACACAGGATTGGGCCTTGCTTACAAAATGCCCAAAAACTGACGATTCAAACCGCGCCGTCAATACAGATAAATCTTCATTTAAAAATTACCACTGTACACAGAAACCAAACATTAGGTATTTTTCTTTCATTTGTATGTCTTTGGGTTGTTACATTCACAAATGCTACCCTTACCAGAATTTTCCATTCAATAATTTGGTGATGTAATACAGACAAAGACATTGCATTAATCATAAATATACAGATTGTTACATACCTAATTACCTCAAGATTCACTCAATAGTGATGTGACCTCATGCTAAACCAAGACCATTCATTAGTGATGTGGCAACCCGGTGCAAGGAAAGAGGAATGTGAGGTTATGAAATGGTTAAATCTCCACACAACTTCGCTGACTACACACTGTCATACTTACCACATCACTCTAAATCATGGCTTTACAAAATTTGCAAAATGCAACCTATCAACAGCACTACAAAACAGTGCTGGTAACAATAGAAAAATTAATTGCCACCGATTTCCAGGTTTCATAACAAAGTTCTTATAATCAACTCTTAGAAAGAGAGAATCACAAATCAACAACTATTGGGAGATGAAGGTCCCTCAAAAAATGACAGTGGGGAACAGTTGATTCATAACTAAGAAAGATATTGATTTATAAAAATGTAAGAGCAACTCATTTTCAGTTAAAATAAACAAACGTCCGGTCACCCAACTGCATAAATTAAATTACAAGTACTGTGTTTCAAATAATAATAACTTTACTAAAATCTAAATAATTTAGTTTGCCACTGGATTAAATTCCCACAAAAATAAATCTTTGTCATTTCATTTGCATATGTGAGCATCAATATATTTTAAGATGCCATTATCAACCATCTTTTACAAACCGTACCACACCTACTTACCTACCTACCGAACTACATGGCAGTTCTTGATAAGCAAATACTTTCTAAAAAAATCAGGAGAGTCCCTGCCTTTTATGGAATGAAAAGGCTTGTAACTATATTCACAAGATCCTATACTGAAACAGATAAGTCTAGGTATGAAATACTATGCATCATGTTTCTCAGTCTTCAGAAAATCACTCAATATAACACCAGAACAAATTAATATACACGCGTTCTCTGTACAATGTTCATAACATGAATGCATATAGGGCTGATCATGTCTGTCCATCGTGTTTTACTCGAGAATGGCATTATGCCACTCGAGCCACCACTCAAATATCCTTTAAACGACTACAGTCTACAGTCAGTAATAACATTGTAGAAACATAGATTTTTAAGGTGGAAGCTGGAACTACTTAATATAAGATCCTAAAACAGCTAGACTTGAAATGCTTAAAAGAGAAACATAAGGAATTCTTGCATTCATTATAATGGAGTGTCTGAAATAATTAAAAATAAGATAAAAATAAGAACTATTTGGACTTCATGGTGTCCTTTCTTTTCTCAACTACAGTGCAAAATGTGAATGGATTTATAACGAATACATACTTATACTTAATGGTACCTGCACCTTGTTGTGGTGGTGGGGCTTGAGTACGTCAGTGACCCCAAGTGCTACGCTGGCGGTAGCATAGCTACTGGTAGGGCCTCCCTAGCCAGATTGGAAGAGGGGGAGAGGTCAGACTAAGACAGGTACCCTGGTCCTCCAGGTTGGGGGTTGGTCGCAAGGCTAACAACCTTGCGTCGTAAAAAGGAAGATGTTTCAAAACCTCGATCAAAGCCTCGGACAGACGGACCTAACAGAGGACCGAATGGAAGAGGAGAATTGAGGAGATCATGGACCGAATACGGACCGTAGAGCCATAGAAGAAGAAGAACATATAAATCAGAGACATTTTTAGTGGCACAGGAAAATGAATGGCTTCTCAATGGACTGGCTACTTCATTATATTTGCACTTCCAGATATTTAAAATTATTCAACACAAAGGACTGCAACCTGATTCGCTAAGTAAATCTCAGTAAAATCCTAGAAATGTCTCAGCATGGGCTGATTTCCAAGACATAACGCACTGACACAATTGTCTTATATGACATACTATGTTGTGCTACACATAAAGAATGTTTAATTGTAGAACATCCATTATATTAATTTTGTAAGTACACCATGAATATTTTAACATTCAATCTATCCCTGAGTTCAACTACATTAAACCCAACTTCTGTGATTAAAATGAAACCTGGAAATCAAAGTCTGCAAACATCATAGTCATGAAATGAGATTATTTAAATTCAATGGCTGGTTGAATATTCCACACATCAACCCTCTGAGGTTACCGAAACCAATAGTTCCCAAACAATTTTTCAAAGGTTCCTAATAAGATGCATTAAAAATTGTGTAATATTAACTTCCTACAAAAGTCCTAATTTAATATCTGAAAGACAGGCTTCAACCCACTGAAATTTCTATTATGGCTTCAAAAGAGCTAGAGAAACCTTACTACAGTTTCAAGAAAATTTATGCTAAACTACATTTCTGAACAGTTTGATAGAAGAAAATAAGCACTGTAAAAAATTCCATCCAAGCAATTCAGCAACCAAGGCATATTTACAAATGACATATGTATATACAGACACATACAAAAACCTTCAAAGACATAAAACGTATCAGAATTCTACTTATTGAATGTATTTTTACTTACTACCAACCCATTTGTGAGCAATTATTTCAACGGATAGGCCATCATCAGGATCTGATACTATCTGATATTATCTGGAAAGAATTTTAAGGAAAGTATTTTTACGTATGAAAGTGAAAAATGTGAAAACTACAATATACATTATCAAAAAGGCCATCAAGTAACTTCTAAACATATATATATAAAGTTGTCTGCAAGTTTGGACTTCATCTCTGTAATCTGTTTACCTTAATTTTGTCACTGATTTTATCAGTCAACTGCAACAGCCAAAAAAAGCAACAAGAATTGGCTTTGACAATGTAGACACCCCACACTTGAAATATTTCAAGTATCGAGAACAAGGCAGTTGGTCGCTCTTGCATCACAAAGCCCCAGCTCACAAAGCCATTGTCGTTAGCGAGCTTTTGGCATCCAAAGGTGTAGTGGTTCTTAATCACCTCCCTTACTCGCATAATTTGTCACCTCCTTACTATTTTTTGTTCCCTAAACTAAAATCGAAAAAGAACAGCACGCGTTTTGATGACATCTAAAAAGCTGAGACCGACTTCCTGGAGGCTAACCCTAAGATACTTTCAGCAATGCTTTGAAGTTTTATGATCGTTATAAAATGTGTATTGCTGCAATAACAAATTTAATTACTTCAAGATAAATGTTTTCTTTAAACCAGTCCGGAAATTTTTGGGGCAAACTGTGTATACGTTCTCATGCTCCATGCCACAACCACTGCAAGCTAATGCAAAATGCAGACTGCACGAAGTGTTTCACGCTGCAACATGAGTTACACTATAACAATATAGTTTAGTACAATGTCTAGATTGCAGGAGAAGTCTGGAGACCAGTCAAAGAATGGCTAAGTTCACAAATGATTTTACCAATAACAATTATAATCACTTCTACGCATCGGCAGCTTCGTGGGGCAGAATACCCGAGGTGGGGAAAGAAGCAGGTGGGTTAACAATACTGTGATCCCTCTTAAAACCAAGATAAGCCCAACAAACACAATCACTCACGGAAACACACACCTTTTAACTCAACCTGGAAAGCTGAATTGTTAATATCATGACAGGCATAACAGGTCAAATAAATAAATGTAAGTAATCAACTTTTGTGTCAGCATGCCATCCAACAGATACCTGAACGTTTACTGATCACTGAAGCACATTTGGGAACCATGGTAACTAGAACCCCCCATACCAGTGTGTCTACAACTGGCTCACACTGCTGCAACCAGCTACACAAGTTAAATGCATATTATTCTTATAATTATTATAATCATTAATATTATTACTAGAGAGAACAGCACTGTCTCATAAGTAATTTCTTACATATCAACTGTATTACTCAGAACTGTGCAAACTTCCAAATATCTACAAAACGCTACTCTCATCTGCATGTTAAAATTAGAAACATAATACACAGTTATGCAGAGAGGACTATTTTCATTTGTGACCAAATTATTTTATTGAGTAAAAAATACACCTAACAAATTAACATGAAATGCATGCATTATTCACTTTTTTTAAAACGGTGCCCCCTTCCATAGCGATGTACGCTTGGAAGTGGTCAGCGCAATCACAAATTGCTTCTATGATAATGACTAAATTTGTTCAAATCTGTGTTCTGCACCTCTACTACACAACTCTTCAGATAACTAACTAACTAACTAACTAGATGGCTTACCGAACCCGAAGGTTCATCACCGAACTAACCAAAGCCCTCCACCAGACCCTGCCCTGGGCCAATGAAATCCAGTCTCCTTCAACTCCTATCTCCCATAGATCCCGCCTGACATTATCCTTCCATCTATATCTACGTCTCCGCAGCAGTCTCTTCCCCTCAGGCTTCCCAACCGATAACTGGTGCACACCTCTTGTCCCATCCATGCGCGCTACTCTTCAGATAACCCCACAAAAAATAGTCAGGGGCCGGATTAAAAATTAGGAGACCTTGGCAGATGGTCTGAATCATGAAACCGTAAGATCAGACGACGCAGAAACATTTCAAGTAAATTCTTCATACTCATTCATGCAGTGGCATCTCAATTGAACCACACTGTCGCACTGCTTTCAGCTGGAAGTTTGCACAGTCCTGTATAAACCCTCGATCTGGCTGTGCAAGCGCACTCTGGTACATATATGTAACAAGGGAATCACAGTCTTATTGTCCACTACATAGTGAAGGTTTTGTCTTAAAAAAAGGAGGGAAACCTACGCGATACATTTGTTTACAAAAAGTTCTTACGGCACTGATCTGTGTTACATAGTGTGACTGCTGAAAAACAATGTTGTATAACAATAAGTGGCTCAGGAGTGCTTCGCCCCTTCCACCGTGAAATGGCACCATTCATAATACAATATCACTTTATATTACTATATACAGGTACAAAACAATGATTATAAAAAACAATCTTATAAATACTGTCCATATGACGAATGTTCAACGTGCTACAGTTAATTCAGTTACTGCAAATATTTATTGTTATTAATAGTTTGGAATGCTTATTATGATACAGTTCCCTCGCCAACAAGGGAGAATAATCATTCCAGTAAAAATCATCCACACTGACAGGAGTAGGTAGACCAGTGGTCCCCAACGCAGGCTTTTTTTGGGTGCTCACGTTGTTACGGAAAGAGTTTATACTGAATAATGAAGGCTGTTCAACCATGAACTTTATAAAATCAAAGCGCAGATCTCGACTTACTGACACCCATCTTGACGATTGTTTGCGAGCAGCAACATCATCCTACACTCCCAAATTTGAAAAACTGGCCAATGAAATGCAGCGCCAAACATCACACCAACTTCCCACTTGAGTAATAATAATTGTACTTATAAAAGTACGTATTTTTGATTGCATCATTAAACATTGTGTTGTTTTGTGTATTATTTTGTGTCCATATCTTATTTGTCCAGAGAAAAGAAAATTTGGCTTTGTTAATTGGTTGGTGCCCGCCACGATCTCATAAACTCTCAAATGTGCCCGTAGGCACAAAAAGGTTGGGGACCACTGAGGTAGACAGTAGACAGAGGGCAGGCCATGTGCTAGCTCGCTGTCTTTTCATGATGGATATAACATCACTATGATTTTTTCACTGAGCTTTGGTCATCAAGAGATTCCAGAATATCAAAACATTATTTGACCATTATGTACAGTAATGGGAACAATAAATACAATATCTTTCATCTGCTCTAACTTTATCTCAGCTGCAAACAGTCATAGCTAAACCATTCGTTCAGTTAGTGAATTTTGAAATAAAACCAAACTTACAGTATCATGGTTTATCAGCAAGGTCCTTCAACTCACTGTTATGTGACAATCACAACTTACAACGTTAAACAAATATATATATGCCACTGGTACACATTTTTATAAAATTCTGAATATTTGTTTCAACCTCTCTGACAACGGGGATCGTCGGTTATTGCTAGAGTTCGCCGCAGAGAGTCAGAACGTCACACGAGGAAAAGAATGCTGTGTTCCCATCTCAGCCACATAATTCTGCCATTAAGACAAGAGTCTGTAGAGTCCACAAGTAAATATATTAACATTCACTCGCACAAAAATTTCCAAACCTAACCCATCTCTAACGATTAATACGACAGACAATCAAATGGAATAATAACCATATGTTGTAAATAAAACCGTAATTTTATAATCTTAACTTACTTTTAACCTGTACTGCATTACTTCTTGTTCGACAGCTGAAGAACCTTGCTTTGTCGAGTCTTCTTACATAGAACGAAGAAGATAATTTCTGTGACCAGGAGCAAATAGGGACAGGAAGAAGCAAGGCACAGCACAATTAAATCACAGTTGTGTACGTGATGTGTTGCCGTTCAGACCAGGACTGTCAAGCAACATAAAATTCTTGGCTATGTCAGTACCGCACAGTTAAAAATTGTTGGACACTGCTGATCAATACCTGAATGAATAACATGCGCGTGGCTGTGAGATTACAGGCTTTGCAGGAATTACATTAACAGTGCAAAATACTCCATGCAAACCTGTCACATCAGTTGCATATGTTGGGGGGGGGGGGGGGGGGGACAACGCATTACTAAACACTTCTCCCGGAAGTTCCATCGTGGCTTGCATGTGAACGACCTACTCGCTTCGGCTCTCGCTTGCCTGACAGTGTCATCATTGTCATTAAATTAATCATGGTTATTGTTGTTATAATGTTTATGTTATTATTAAGGGAGGAATTTATTGTACGGTACAGAATCAAAACTGCATCACGAAAGAAATTAGGATAATATTTTGTATTCCCATCTGCTGTCTAAACACGTACTGGTTTACAAAACTACAATACTACCTGTCATTTTGTATGGGTGTTAAACTTGGTCTCAGGAAACAGCACAGATTTAGGGTGTTTGAAAACAGGTGACAGGCTGGGGATAATTTCATAATGAAATGTTATTAGCAGGATAAAATCAAGTAGGATGAAATGGGTGGGCCACTGGTTGGGAGTCTGAAGGGAAGAGATCATTAGGAAGACCTCGGCGTAGATGGTAGGATTAATGTTAGGGAACCAAAGTTAGAAGGTATGGAATGGATTCATGTGGCTTAGGATAAGTACAGGTAGTGGTGCATGTGAACACGGTGATGAACCTTCGAGTTCCATAAATTGTTGGGAAATTTGTTTGACTATCTGACATTACTATCAGCTTCTAAAATTGAACAGTGTGCAATTAAGTCAGTAGCAGTGTTAAACATTCCTAGGACAGGTTTGTCTTGAGGGCTTTTTGCGGTAAAAGTGAGGACCACGAGGCAGTTTCGATAAACAAAATGTGTACCAAGGAATAGAAAGTTTATCTTCGTCAGAACTGTACAATTTCTTGTTACCGGCCGCAGATATGACCCAACTTTTCGCCTTTCTTGTTTAAGCGATTTCTGACAAATGACCTGGAACTACATTTCCTAAAATTTGTGGGGTTGTGGTTAATAGTCTGACAGCCAGCTGCTTTAGATTTCTACAAAGAGAGAGAGAGACTCATAAAAAGTCTGCATATGGGAATAGGGGTTTTGGTTTTACGACACTGAAAACACGCTTAAACTAATGTAGGTCAGGGCAGTGTCTGGAAAACTGCGAGCCACCTAGTTCCCTCGCACTGCGACGTTGACAGTGATACCATGAAATTTCATTACTGAATTAAACTGATTGACTCATCGACTTAATGACCAACAGGACTGTACTAACAAATTCAACATTGTTTCTACAAAGAGAAACTCAAAATTCCCATCTGAAACAGTCCATCTTACATAATCTCGTTCGACAGAATATGAGATGGGACGAACATGCTGCACGCATGGAGACGACGAGAAGCGTATGTCATTTTGCCGATAAGAATAAAGAAAAGAGATTAAATACGAAACGTAGGCGTAGGTGAGATCCAGACGTCAAACCAAAAATATAACAGGAAGATAACAGAATATAAAGTTCGTTTTATAACGAAAATAATTTTCAAATCAGCCTCATCCCTGTGAATCTTATCTGTGCAACTCTATAAAAAGTTACTTTTCATTGTGTGTTCTGTTGCCGGACTTCATAATTTTATTTTCTCCATCCACTCGCTTTCGCTGAGACAGTGGAGCGACCATAAATTCGATTAATAATAGTAGTTGAGCTACTGGCTCTGCTAATACCCGTGTTCGTATTAATTACTGCAGTTTTATTTGTCACGTCCATAAATTAACTGTGATAACTAAAAAAGTGGAGCAGTGGGAGTTTTACCCTAATTGAACCTGTAACAACTTTAATGATAGGTTCCCGGACCACACATAAGAATCTCCAAGGAAGCTGTCGATTGCGCCGGATAACGCTAGCTAGCTGAGTACGCACCTCACAAACCGTTAACCAAAATAGAGGTATCCTCTACTTCTAAGCACCAAACCATGAAGACCTGTGGGACGAATGCAGGTAGACCCCCACGGATTCTAAATCTGAGTATTTATAAAAATTATTCGATTCACACAGCTAAAGGAAATTTATCCCAAAATCGTATAAAGTACATTTACGTAAATAACATCGTCGTTAGCATACACAAGATAAAGAAAATTTATCCCAAAATCGTACAAAGTATATTTACGTAAATAACATCGTCGTTAGCAGGGAACATTACGTAGCGTGTAATTAAAACTTGTAATTAATGCTCATCCAGAGTTTTCTTTGGGTCTATCGTTTACTGTCGTTAACATACTTTTTTATGGCATGTGTCCTACCCTTCTCCTCCCCGTCGCAAACGAGGGTGAACATTTAATAC
>NW_019062855.1:22557-40191 GCF_000696155.1 Zootermopsis nevadensis
TTGTGCACGACCCATTGCGGACTCCCCAAATGCTTGCTTTAGCATTTCATAGGTTTCCGTAGCCGTTTTGGCAAGTCTTTGGCAAAATTTGATGCACACGCCATTCCGAAATCGCAGGAGGGCCGGTGTAATGCACTACCAAAACGCCCGTAACTAAGAAACAAATGCTAATTCGATGATGCCGGCTGGCACACTGATTCACTAAGAATGTAGGCCGCACCCTCTAGCGGCAGAAGCTCGTACTACATCCGGTTCGCCCGCTATTGACACAGTCTGGAAACTTTCCGATCGCACCTCGTACTTATCACCCTAAACATGGAAGCAGCAAGTACCTCTGAAATGACAGTAAATGTCTACCAGACATCATCATGCTACAACCCAGAAGACAGCCATGTTCATACTTTTTGCTGTGAGAACCTAAAATCCTGTTGCCAGTTAACTTCATCGCCCTTATGACGGAGGCAGTATGACCTCTGAAACGTTGGTTAACATCGACCAGACTACACAGCGCAACAACCCAGAAGACGGAAATCTTCAACTTCTCACTCCCTTATACTTAATCCAGAAGCAATGCTATCACTGAATGAATATGCATGAAACAAAGGATGACTTACACACATTAAAAACACAGTGATCTGTATTAAAGATGCTGTAAACTGTCCTACTGAAGTATTTTGATTTGTGATTACAAGACAACCCCACAATTCAGACACTAAATCAGTGGCAAGTGCTCTTCTTACACTCAGATAAATATGTTGTGTTCATGCAAATCAAACAATATATAACATGAACAACAATCAGCTTACCTTTGGATTTAAATTCCCCAGGTACAGATTTGTAGTTGTTGGATCTCCATTGTCATATGAACCGTATTTGGACTCTTCTGCTGCTTACAGAAATAAATCTTCATAATGATATAATTTTGACACCAGTCAATTACATACCTATTAAGAAATTATTGTAATACCGCCACCTTTCTGAAGAAAGCGATAAAAGTCTTGAAACACGACAATCTTTTAATATGTAACAAAAAGTTAGGCTGTAACTATGGTCGTTGATAGAACTTAAACTTACATGTCTTTACAGCTGGCACTCCATCTTCTAATGTAGATTTGACAGCACCTTTATATTTATGCCTCTCCTCTCTCTCTTCCTGAATACTAAAACATAAAACAAGGTGATCTCTAAACCCTTATCATAATTTACCTTTTTCATATACAGGTAAACCTCGATTCGCGCCGCTTCAATTTGCGCCGATTCAGAATAACGCCGCTTTTGAAACCAGCAAGTCAAAGAGTGAAAAAAACATATTTTACTAATATTTATAACGTTTTACAATGTTTCTCGTACTGATTCTTATACTAAATCATAATTCTTACACTCATAGCTAAGTAGGTGTGAGATAATCTCTAAAAATCCGCCAACATTGCGCAACAGTCACGTGAGCATTGGTCACTCTTCACGGTGAGTCATTTGCGTTCAGCCTGATGAGGGAGTAAGGAAAAATGCGCTCAGTTCGCTTCTTGTTGACACATTGAATGTGCTGAAAACTGTGCGCTAAACGTGTTTGTGTTGTTCGACCACTATTCTGCAGTAGCAACTGTTTTATATTTATAAATTGTAGAAGAGCCACCATGTCTGGTAAAAGAAGTGAATGTGTTGCTAAAAAGTTGCGTAGGTCAAACACGTTACAAGATACGTAATTCGTAGAGTAGAAGGTGGTGATACCCGTCGTAATGTGTGCAGAAGTATGAAGTTGCCTCCTTCCACTGTGACTACCATAATGAAAAATTCATATAAAATAAAACAGTCAATGCAACAGGCTACGAGAGTAAGTGCAACGCAAGTGAGTTATAGCAGAAGTAAACTTTTAGAAAGAATGGAGAAATTATTATTGCTATGGGTGATCGAAAAAATATTCCCTTGACTGAAATTGCTATCACGGATAAGGCGAAGTCGATTTTTGAGGAACTTAAGTCGTCGATGTCCGGGTGCCGGGAACGCATGTCATTGACTTCCCATTGATTTATATTATAAAAAGTGTTTCAATTTACGCCGGTTCGTCCAGGAACGCATCCCCGGCGTAAATCGAGGTTTACCTGTATAAGTTTAACTCACAAGAGAAACAGGTTCCCCTTCTACCTCTGACTCCTAGTTAACTTTTAAGAAAATAGAATTAAAATGAAAGAAAAATCATAATTCCTACACTAATCCACATACCTTGCTGGGTAAGAATGGAGAATTATTCATGAAACATGAAGTACTATTATGTTTATACTACACTGTGGCCAATATGTTGTCATTACAACAGAAACATGGTATATGTAGTTACTAGACGAGATGGACTGATTAAAAATGGCACACTTCTAAAATAAAAAAATTGTTGAAGTCAATTGTATATATGAATGCAATATAACAATGAAGACAGCACAGCAGTAATTCCCAAAGATGCAGAGTTCTGGCAATGAGTTATGAAGCTGCTCCACCTTTTCAGAATTCAAAATGAGGAAACACCTAGTTTTATGTCCAGATTACAATTTCAATGACTAAATTGAAGAATTGTACATTAAAAGAAAATAACAATATAAGCCAAGTGTTAGGCATAATCTTGCTATGTCTGGAAACTGCAAAAGGACCTCAAAATGGCTAGTTCACAGTACCGCATTTCAAAGTTTGTTCCTTAGAAATGCCAGATGTATTATTGATATGTCTACCTTCTCAGTTACCAACATGATTTAATAAGCTATTTTCAAAGCTGAATGGCTAAAACTAATGTTATTCCAAATCACACACATAAAAAGTGTGTTACATATTACAAGAACTAAACAAGAGAAAAAGTTACTTACAGTTTTAGCTCTTCCTTGAACAGTTCCAAATTGCTCTTCTTTTTCTCTCTGTCTCGTTTCTTTCCAGGACGATCTGGTTTCCTGTCACCAAGCAGCCGCGCATATTCCTGTGCTCGCTCTGCAGTTGTGAGTTTGTCTGCCAGTTCTGAGAGCCGAGACTGTGGCTTGTAGAGTTTTCCCTTTTCCCTTGTGTCCTCCTCTATAACATATAGCACAGTGAATAAGTTCTCAAACATAAATTATAAACTCAGTTCTAAAAAACATTTCAATATATAAAAACCTTAAATTAATATGAAAAAAACTTCAATAATTCCATGTTTTCAAGAAAAAGAAACCTCAAGACTGTGACAGAACTTGGTAACACTTTTTCTCATTACTTCAGTCTCCTGAACATATCTGGTAGATGCATTTGAAACTCACTGTTCTTTTTATGATATACTTACGTCGACGTCCAGCATCATACGTGCCAGCCTTAACCCACACCTTTCCAGCCTTACTGGGTGTTTCTTGGAATGTTGCCACAAATTCTTCAAAAGCCTAAATAAAAAGACAATTCATACATTACATAACAGCACTGTCTGCACTTTCAAAATATCAATTATTGGGGCGTAATAATTGAAGAGGTACGAGAAGTGAATTTCTTGCCAAACGTCTTGGTATCAAGATTGGTCAAATCCACGTTTCATAACAATTCTTATCCTTCAGCCTTTTCAAAAGTCAATGTAGATAATAAAAGACAAGGTTCTGGTCCACTAAGTAGTTGCTACCCACAACCATGAATTAAGCAAATTTCTGCCTTGTGCTTGCTCCACCTCATAAGTGGACTTCTTCACCCTTAACAAATAGGGTAAGGCAAGAAAGATTAGAAAAAACTGTAACAAGCACAAACTTCATCATTTCATTTCATTTCGTTTCATTCTCGAAACGAACCTGGGCAGCTGCTTCCTCTTGCTCCTTCTTACGTTGCTCTTCCATTTCTTTTTTAGACATCTGCCGCTTCCCCATCGTGCCGATGGAGAATGCCTTTAGCTTCTGTTCGGCTATTTGCTGCATTGTAAAACACAAAAACGAATCAAAATATCATTACTCTTTAGGAAGAACACTAATTCAACGAGACTCAATGCACTTTTGTGGTCGAATAACGCAAATATAACACAGAATTTATAAACTGTGTTTACGGTTTTTATAGTCCTATTTCTCCTTTGTTGATACACCACTACACTAGCAAACTGCTGTAAAGTAAACTAAAATGTAGTATCACGCACCTTCATCAAAGCTTTATCCGCCATTTTCTTTCGGTACAGTAGTCAATGTAACCAACCATGTTAAAATAATTTAAATTGAATGAGAAATTTCCCTCGATGTACTCACCGACAGAAAAGTAAATAATTAAAATAAAAAGCGCGCATTGTAAATATGAAACAATAATTGTCACTAATTGATTTGCTACAAATACTTTTAAGATAAAAAACGTTAGGTTCATATTGAAATTTTCCAATTCAGAGACTATGGCCATGTCACCTACTTTCCAGTATAATTTTAACCACAGAAAACAATCTTAATTCATTAAATGTAAACTCGAAGATATGGAAAGTAATGAACAAATACCGAAACCATTAGAATTATGTATGATTCTAATTATTTTCCTTTTGTATCTTTGTGTGCCTGCAGAACCTTTGGGAGAAATTACTTAGAGACCACTCTGAAAGCTAAGAAGAGTATGGGTATGATGATAATACAATGGGCATTAGGTAACGGGTAATGCTGCTGAAACTATCTTCTTATCAAGTTCAATATTTGGTTCTGGTCCTGTGGTATTGGGAGCACTGAAAACAAAAAGAGGAAGTAACCAGAGGAGAGGAAAAGCCTTATAGTTTGTACTCTTCACATAATGGTGTTAGGGCAATGAGAAGGGGATGTATTATTAATGGGCAAAATGAAAAATGAATAGTCCCATGTGTTGGTTGGAAAATCCAAAGTAAAGAGAAAATGTGCAAAACCCAAAAGAGTATTTGGGGAAAACAATGTTTAAATAACTGACAGTGGAACCATGGTTCCGGAGAATCTGACGTAAATACGTCTTTGTATTTAAATTATCATCATCGGACTCTTTTAGCTTCAATGTTATCTCTACATAGTATGACTTTAACACACAACGCAGCAGTAGCGTGAAGTGCGATGCGCCTTCATTTGTATAAATAAATGTTTGTAGAACCTAAACCATTTGTGATATGTAAAATCTGAAAACAGATATGGAAAGCTCAAGAGGTAATACGTATTTCGTACGCAATATGTCCCGATCCATCTCTTACGGTTTTCGAGAGGCGGACGCTTAACGCGCCATATGCATTGAAAATTGTACACATTGGTTCATTAAAATAATAATAAATGTATAAACAGTTATAATTACAACAAAATACATTACAGATTCTTAAAGGTCCTTATTTACAGATCATTTTACATATAGGTTACATTACAGTTACTATTTATGAGGAATGAACGTTTAAAGGTTACTTGGCCTTGGATCCTACACATCTCCTTAATCAACGTTGTTTTTGCCGAATGACCCTTCCGTATAGACGTATTTACGTCAAAAATTGGATTATTGAGAAATAGGGCATGAAAGTATGGACTGGATTGAATGGTCTTAGGGTCTGTAACACAGGAAATTTCTTCACCATCTGACAAAATACAAATTTTTCCAAGGAAGATCTTGTTCCATGAAGATAGCTTTCTGCAGTTTTGCATCCCTCATTTGTTTTGATGCTCATTTATTGCAGATATAAATGTATTGTTCACAGAGCTAATCAATGGTAGATACTATATGGCATGAAAGTAATAAATAGTATTTTTGACAAATGAAAGGAACAGTACAAATAAAACATTTCTGATGCACATTTTTAACCATACTTTATTAAACACTAGCTAAAATAATCCTTATTTGCCAGGGATTTTCCTGAAATAAACTATACTGAAATTGCTTATTTCTTATGTCATACACATCTAATAAACCCATACTTAATCTTCTAAATCAGGCATTCTCAGCCCACCAATGTTTTTTGAAGCCTGAATTTATTATTTGCAATATTGGGTCATTCTGTATGATGACAAACATATACCTGATATCAGAAAACATTTTTTGTTAGAGTCAACAATATTTGGCAGTCCCTGTCACTGGGCAGCTTAATTAAAAACATCAAATCTAGAAATTATACGCATCTTATAATGAACTCTTAGTGGGATGCATGCAAATTACAATAAAAATTTGAACCTGATATTGAAAAATTACTCAAGCAAGAGCAGAATCAAATATCTCACTAAAGACTGATTTTTCCGCTAGATGTCGATATATAACCACAAATTACGGTGCAACAATCTTGAAGACCGTTTTCCTTTGGACCAAGC
Source organism: Zootermopsis nevadensis (assembly GCF_000696155.1). The sequence continues at coordinate 28,809 of NW_019062855.1, forward strand.
CTAAGTCTCAAGGAAAAGCCTATATAAAATCTCAAACGTTCTGCAGACTGTAATATTCAGCTGACAAATTAACTTCTTATAACACTATCTGTAAGGGTAGTCCAAATATTTTAGGAGGGACACTGTTACCTCCCCACAGACTTCCTGAACCTCTGACATACACTGACGAAATTTCTTAACCTTTATTTAGTGGCACAGGGGATTTAAACCCCTGTATTACGAACTACTGGGCTGCTGGTTCAAATTAATGCAGGGGATTTAAACCCCTGTATTATTAACTACTGGGCTGCTGGTTCAAATTAATTGCTACAGTTAACAGTTTGGTGGTATGCTAGTGCTGGATTACATGTAAGCTGGCTGCATACTGAAATTACCAACATTTTAAATGGTATACAGTTTCAATTTAAATTTGTTTACAAAAGAGTATAAATCTGGAATGAATTCCTTTACATTTATTGATAAATGCATGTTGATCTGGGTATTAACATGGTAGCAAAATTACACAGATTAATACAATACATATAAACACAACAAATATGCTTCATGAATGTATTGTCAGTACAACCATAATGTAGTAATTCATACTTCTCTATGCAAATATAAAAGATTTTAACATCATGGATTACTTCTGAAATTTTCAAATGTGTTAATTTAAAAGAATACTGACAAGATATACAAAACTTGAGAAAAGTTTTACATTTGACACTCTTCAATTTTAATACTCATTCTATTGCATGTGCTACTTGTAATATTCTACCACATAAACATTCTCATTTTGTTCATGTGAACATTATTGGTGCTTACAGACTTCACTATTAAGTACCAACACACAATGTGTTTCAGCTATTTGTAATATCACAATAAATTAAACTGCAAAAATTTAACACAAACTACAGAATCAAAAAGGTTAGGATACATAATAAATAACAGTTCCTACTTCTATGTTAACTTCACCTCTACCACCAAAGGTCACAATAAATTGTTTAGTACTCCTTGTTTTATATTCCAAGGTCTCGGATTGAAAATCAGGAATTTCAGTAGAGGTTTTATCAGTGATTTGGTTTCCATTCCTGTTCTCAGGAGTGTTTATATTTGTAATTAAATCCAGGCCACATGACAGTGGGGAACATTGTGATCTGATTGGTGGATGTGTAATTAACAGGAAAGCAGATTAGAACTTTGGTCTTTTTCAGGGCTAGTTTTATAAATTTTCTCATGAAGCAGTAAGGAAGATGAATTAGAAAGAGGAAATAACTTTATCAGGGCCATTTTGTCTGAAAAAAAAACGGCGTCATAACGAACATTCACAAGTTCTTTAGATAAGAGTAGCGTATTAAATGGAACAAAGATAACACAACCTCCATGTCCGACATATTGAACGAAATGAATGGAGCACACACGAGCACAGTCGAGCCGAGCGTTCAAAACGAGCATTCGATGCGCCTCACCAGTTGTGGTGTAATGTAACATGCTCGCCGTGAATGTTACATTACGAGTAAATGTTACAAGTCAGTCGCCACCTTAACATCAAGCCACTTCTGCTGAAAGACAGCCAGGTCCTCTGAAATGTTGGCAAACCAACTCAACACAACATGACACCATAACTGAAAAATGGGATAAAGATTAGCAACAAACTGCAATGGAAGTCTGACAACTTATATATTTTATCAACTGGTGTAAAAACAGAATTATAATGTGTAGCAGATAAATACATGTTTGAAACCTACAGCAAAGTTGTACAAACAAGTTACATTACGTTGCTACAATGGAAGTTTGGAACTACTGCTCAGTGATGTTGGTACTTTCAAATGAACTGTAATAGCACTAGTACATACGAAGTAAACTCAAATTTACAAATTCTGAGTTAAAGTCTATTATATGCACAATATGACACGATGATTAAATATATGTTAAAGATAAAAATAGTATTCAAAAATTCATGGTCACTTGATTTTAGGTACCACCGTAAAGTTTCAAAAAGTTTGAAAACCTAAATGGAGATGAAAAAAGTATTTGTTAACAGTCTTCTATTTTCTTCATTATAATTCCATCTAAGGTTCATCTGCATATAATTATTATTGGAAAACTGGTTTGTAAAAGCTATTGTCAATCATTTTTATTCTTTGGTTATTTAAGTATTTTGTGTCTCTTCTGTATTTGAAGTCAGGAATGGCTCTCTGGAAGCACTTAGCACTTAAAGAAATAATAACACTAAATACAAAAATTGATATTTTTATAAATTCTGTTTTTTAACTGCAATTTCAAATTTATTTTTTATATAAAATGCAACTTTCTGAAACTAGCAAAAAGTGGAACTTTTAACAAGTCTTGGGGTACCAACAGTAATCCATATACAAACAATGGAAAATAAAGTAAACTACACAAAAGTATTCATTTAGGAGCCTTTTTGGCACCCCAATGCTTTTGTCTGTTTAACACAGTGCAACCCTCAAAGAATACGCAGTGAATACAGGACACCATGGAAACCCCAAATACTGACTTGAAAACTAACATAACATAAATTAATCTGCAAATAAATTTATATTTAACAAAATATATAAATGCATTAAGTAATGACTAAGAATATTCATTTAAACTTGCTAATACAATTACAGATACCTATAAATAAATAGTACACCATTAGAAAAATTGCAGACTGTGCAACAAAAGTCAAGCGCTTAAAATTTCCTAAGTTTGAAACCATACGTGATGCAAGTACGAAGCTGGAATTATAATTCCAATCATATGTATCTCCTTGTTTTTGTCTGTATGTGGCTATTCTGTACTTTCCATAAATTACAAATGAGATCTGTGGATGAAGCTCAGGGATTCTGGTCATCTTATTAATGATGCCAGGTCTTGAAAACAATCCTTTTAAGGGCTAACACACTAATACATATTTTGAAAAGTAATTGGTATACTTTACAAAATAAAAAATTCTTATAAAGTATGTATTTTTTTGCAAATGAGATTGTCTATCTACAGGCTGATTCAAACTAGAAATGTCAATGACCAACAAATCACAAAAAGTAAAAGAAGACTTGTTTCCATCAAACTTCTAGCTTCACTAATTTCAGTAAAAATAATACAGTGATAACACAAATGATAATATCGACGATTACTTTTTTGCTTGTTAACAATAAGTTACTGGACTACATATGTTTCAAATGATTACTTTTTGATTGTTAACAATAATAAGTTACTGGACTACATATGTTTCACAGACAAACAATAGTATCATGTTCTGTTTTGAATATCACAATCAGTGTATTGTGGTTTCCATTTCCAGTTGCTCTTGGGATAAGTTCCACATGGAAACTTTAAAACATAGTTGAATAACATAAAACTACAATTTAAATGTAAATACAGCAAATGCATTTAAAAAATGCTGACATGAGCACTCAAATTTTCAAATGTAACCTTAGCATCAATGCTAGTCTCGTGCACTAAAATTTTCAAACGTAACCTTAGCATCAATGCTAGTCTCGTACCCTAGCAACTTGCCTACCAGCAACCGAACAAACCAAAGTATAGTCTTCACCCTTATTTTACCATGGGATGCAGTCCTGTGACTCAGAAACGTCATTCAATTTAATGTTTTTCATCAGATTAGGCACACACATTGGTGTCTTTATTTAACAGATACGTGGCATACATAACTGTAAGTAATAGTAGAAAGAAATGCCTCATACAGGCAAATACAAGGAGGCTGCAAATGATTTGAACTGTGACATAAGCTGAATTATTATATCACTACTAGTTTTAAACTATGAAAATTTACGCACTTAATTTTTGTTGCACACAGTGCACAAGCAAAAGAAGCACAAGTAGCTGGTTATGACACTATAAAGATATACTGAAATTTGTTAAAGCAGATAGACATAGAAAAGTTAGAATATGTATCATGTATTTTAAGTATTTCCTTCACAACACTGTACTCCACTTTGCATCTTTTGTCTCCAAGAATCTGGTCCAGACAACCATATCGGGCTCCTAATCCAAATTACATAACAATAATGTAGCTACAAATATACAGAGTCCACAAAATGTCACAGATTCAGATGTACACATTACATGGTTATAATACTTTTACTTTAATTTCATCAATGTTCTTCATTCAAAACTAATATAAAAGTACTGCCAACACAACTAGTTGAGACATAATACAACTGTGTATTTTTTAAACAGCAGTAATAAAAGTAACATAAACACGAAAATATTGTTTACAGGCAAGAAAACTTTTTATAAAAAACAACATTATTTGATACTGGGAAAAATCTACTATTGATGATCTACATGTATGCATATAAAAACTATTGGGAAACAATTATATTCTTCTGACTAGGATGGCATATTTTTCTTGTCCTTTTTTCAGAAACAAGATGTTAAAAACAAGAGGCACTACATACGAGGCGCGTCCACAAAGTAAGTTTCCCACTCGTCCCACAGCTAGCAAACCTTATATTGCGCGAAGCGACTGTGCGTACGTGATAGAGCAATGACGTAGCATGGCGCATGCACTAACGGCACTTCCCGCGTTCTCACAGTAGCATCGTTGCAGCTGTTGAAGATGGAGGTTCTTATTCCAGCTCCCGCCGACTGTGAAGTGCGGTCAGTGATAACGCTAGGCCGCACACGGCTCGACGGACAGCAAGTCTCCTGCAGAAGTTCAGCTGGGAGGTGTTTAATCATCCACCCTACAGCCCGGACCTCGCTCCCAGTGATTTCCATCTTTTCCTACACCTCAAGAAATTCCTGTCCGGTCAGCGTCAGCGTCAGCGTTTTGAGAATGACAGAGAGGCGGAGATGGCTGTCACACAGTGGTTCCAATCCCAGGCGGCAGACTTCTACGACACAGGTATTAAAAGTTGGTCCCACGGTATGACAAATGTCTCAATTCCGGTGGCGAATATGTTGAAAAATAGCTGGACACTTGCTGTATCTGTTGCAATAAATATTTCCATGAAATTGTGTTTTGTTTCTGTAAACGGCCCCAGGGAAACTTACTTTGTAGACGCGCCTCGTATAACAAACAATTTTTATACTGAGACTTGCATTTACAGATTAAATTCCTTATTTTATAAAGGAAAGACAGACAAAAGCTATCACATTCATGTACCTACCCTTCCTCTGTAATAATATTTGAAACACTTAAGGGTTTTCATGAAAATCATGCCACGTGTAAAACATGACAGCTGCACAAAAAATCTAAATTTAGCTGCCAGTCTTTCAAAATTTCGGACTTTCATACATCTGATATAATAAAGAAAAATAATCTTCTGAGGATAGTTTTGTGTACTCATATTGACAGAGTGATGATGCTTTTAGACAAAAGAGATCTATAGCTTAATACGGACTGTGAATCATGGCAAGACCTTCTACTGCATGTATTAAGAAAGTTTTGACTTTGCCACAGAAAAGAGGTACGGTTAACAACAATTTACTAAGTTGGTTGCAAATATGATGCAAAAAACTGTATTTTGAAACACAAATTTAAAATATATACAATACACCTCAACATCTGGCTTTGTACTTCCTGCAGATCCATCTGTTACTGTAATTCAGAAATACACAAATTCACTTGTTACAAAAAAAGTGGGGGTGAAATATGAACTTGATCCTTGATTCACGAAGTACTACACAACACAATCATAATGACTGCAATAATGATTTCATCACCAACATTTAAAATTACTCGTATTGTGTTCAGAACATTACTGATCGACATATGTGAACATAAAATTGCACCAACGGACTGTAACCAAAACACTGCTTCCCTGATACAAATGCTGACGTTGAAGACCTTGCACAATACCACAGTATGTAATTACAAAGCAACTGAACTTGAGGTGATAGGCAGTAGGATGCATACCCAGCCTGTTTTACCTCACTGCCAACATTACCTAATGTGCCAGTTACACAAATGAATCTTGACAGAGTAATGACACTACGTAATACCAGATCACGTAATGGTGGTATATCTGTAGTGGAATAAATTGCATTACAAAAATTCAAATCCTCCTTTCTCACATCAGAATACTATACATGGTTTATTCACATTCAGTACTCCCCTTCCATCAATGCCTTTAGCTCAAATAAAATAATACAGTAGATGACGGCACAATACTCTGACAACAACACACGATGGCGAAGAATTCGGGTTACTTGGGTAATATATTAAGAATGACAATGAGCATGAATATTTGATAATGCTGCTATTCTGGGTTGTGATGCCACGTGGACTCGTAGGCATACATGTTTTGGAAAAAACAAAATTGTCAACTTCACTGCCTTGAGAACTTCATACAACATAAATACTTGTTTGCTGATTATTCCATAACAGGAAATTGGAAGGATTAAGGTGGCTTATGTTTAATTGTTAAACTTGATTGATCTGTAGGATATACTGAACATTATAAATAATCAAAGCAGTAAAGATGAAATGTTAGTCAATCAGTATTATATTTGTTAACACTGTGAAGACAACAGCAAAAGACTCCTAGTTTCAGATTGTCTCTTCAGTGAGAAAGTTCTCCGTGTGAGCAAAGTATCAGCTTTACAGTTTCTTTGTAAGCTCTTCCTCTCTCCTTTTCCTTCCAACAATTTTACTGCCAGTGAGACAAATCATTCCAGATTTTCCATGATCTGATATATTTGATACTTTGAAGCTGGTTTTCTAGTACATGTAATTTATATACATATATTAAAACATGGCCAAATGACTCATACAAATTGTAACCATCTTAGAAGAAAAAAATATATATTAAAAATGGCATTATCATAACTGATAGACTAATTTTCAATATTCAATATTATCTCTGTATAGTGGGCACAGACACCCCTCTTGCATAAATCAATTTTGATGAAACAGCCTGACAATTCTTGAGTAATCTGTGGCACTAGGCCCTGGAGTAAGGGAGTTAATTTACTTCAGTAACAACATTTATATACAAATAACAGTACTAATCAATAAAGAAAAATATCTACAGGAATCAAAAATACATTCTCTCTTTTTCATGACAAATATAACAAACTGAAATTTGCATAAAGCATTTGGTTTTCTAGAACATTTTGTCCTGCAATTCTTCAGTAAATCACCTATCCTCATTAATTTTGTTACACATACATAATTATAACAGCCACAAGTTCATAACACAATTGCATATCATTATCGCAATTACTTTCACTCAGCAAGCTACACAATGCCACCATCCGACAATTCAAAATAACCAGATGTGGATGAATGTTTCTCAGGTATAAAAGCCAACATACCTCTACGCTGCATTCATTCCGAAGGCAATGCAACACTGGACTTTCTGCCATCTTGGCTACTGACTGATTGTGAGCTTCGGAGAGATTTCCTACCAAATGTTTCCAGGTATGCACATGGGGCCCAACCCTCTAAATGTGAACCTAAAATAAACCACATACATTCAATTGAATAAAAATTTACTTGGATATTATCCATCGTCTAGTAATAAAACGTAAAAAATGTAAAACGACGTTTCGGAGATGGGGCTCTATCTCCGTCTTCAGGTTCCTACTCAGTTGGGCCCACTAGATAGAGCTAATCCCCATCTCCGAAACGTCATTTTACGTTTTTTACGTTTTATTACTAGACGATGGATAATATCCAAGTACATTTTTATTCAATTGACTCTTCACCATCGTCAAGAAGTTTTAGATTTGATACACATACATTCACATTGCAAATATAAAGTTATCAAACGAACATTCATGTGAAGCGAATAGTACTCCTGCTTTGTGCATGAAGAAGTCCCAGGTTTGAATATAGGCTACTGTAACCAAGGTTTCTCATTGTTTTATTCAGTATCTCATAACCAATGCTGAGACAGAACCTCATACCAAGCAAACACTACTTCATTCATGTCTTTCACAATTTATCACTCATAATTATCCTCAAATTTAATGCTATACGACTCATGCAGTTTACAGAGTCTCATTAAACAATCCAATAAATCAAGACATTACATGGGAAATTTATTAAATCAAATTTCTAAGATATTGTAGGTGCGTCATATTGTGATTTATTTAAATAGTATTAAAAATATATTAAAAGTGGCCGTCAATCACAATATAAGATATTTAAAGGATTAAAATATCATTTTTCGTTCCTTATCGAGTACTCGATTTACATGTGGAACATTTACGACATGTTTCGGCTATCATAGAGCCGTCATCAGGTGTTATGTTATAAACTTTTTAACTGAATTACTGATTTTTAATGATTTTTAGTGTTCATTTTTCTTATCATTTTCTCGTCCTTCATATTGTATCTTCATCCGTTGTTGTGTCACAAGTCACTAATATAATTGTATGTCATAGTGATGCCAATGTTGTGTATATTGGACCGAGAAGTAATATCGTAGCAGTATTAGGAGAGATTGGAGGTATACTGTATCGGATCGTGGCTGGTTATATTTTTAATACTATTTTTAAACCAAATTTCCTTTAAACTTCTGCCATACATAATGTAGTACACAGTAAGATATGTTTTTCCTGTCATGTTAAGTGTACCGAGAATATCAGGATACGGTAAATACCAACTGAAGTGTAGAGGGTTAAGCTCCTTCATATCTAAATAAAAGCTGAGACAAGAACGTCGGTCACTATCTACCAGACTACGAGGTACAAACATCCCAGAAGAAGCCATCTTCACCCTCAGTCTCTTTCAGTCTTAAAGATGAGATGAGCAAGAATTGACTCATAGAATACATTACCACAATTTACTATCTTAATTCCAAGGTAAAATTGTTATTGGCCATCAAATGAGAAAAAAACAGACTTACTTACCAATAACTTTGACATACCACCAACCAGCACAGCCAACCTTCAAAAGCTCAACTGCATCTCCCTCATGCATCGACACTTCACCATGCCCCATCGCACAATAATCAGCAAGAGCTGTGAAGCGGCCTCCACCCTGTAACATGCCAATGGTCAGGGGTGAGAGATGGGAAGATATCTGCACTGTGTGCAGAAATTGCAAATTTGAGAACACTGAGAAGATGATGCACTAATTTCAAATAAATAAAACAGATTTTAAAAAAAATCATATTGGATGGCATACTGTTATAATAAAAACAATGTTATCTGAAAACCAACAAAATATAACTACGTATACTGGACTTTACTTACCCTACATGTTTCTGCTCACTAAAGGCCATCATCAGGAGTATACACATTAAAGCTACAAAATACAATGATGCTTAACATAAGTGATAGTCTTTGTATGGTAGAATATGGTTAATAACATAATACACTTGAGGACAAATATAAACAGTAAGAAGCTTACAGAGTGTTAATATGTTCTTGGCAGTCTACAAGTTATATAATTTAAAAAGACAGTATTAGATGCATGTTCATGATGTGAGTTACTTCCTGTTCATCACACTCTTGAAGGTACGCAAGTCAACACTGAAGAAGACCCACATGTACACAGATAAACATGGGATGAGGATATGAGAACAAGATATGGTAACGATGGACTGATGCCAAAATCGATTAAAAGAGGCAAGTTCTTGGTAATAATTTTGACAGAATTGTGGAAACAGAGCTCCAACTGAGATGTCAACACACCTCGCTGTATTCGGTACAGGTGTCCTCATCCTCACTGTTGCTGTAATCTGAACTCCATCCGCCACCTTCACCCTCTTCCTCACTGTTCTCTGACACTGTGTGCTGTGGCAGAGGATGTAATGGATGCCTTACCGCAGTATCAGCATCTGCATTGAAGGCAGCCATGCTGTTTTGAACCCCTGTATGACTCTCCCAAGAAGTGGTCTGCTGGAGAGGCCTAGAAAAAGAGAGCAAAGCTGTAATAACAAAATAATGGTATTAAGTGGCAAGGTGGAAGGATACTCAACAGGGCAACATTCCAGCAATTCTCAACTGCCCAGTGAGGCAGGTTATAACAGTATTTCTATAAACAAATTTGCCTGATATTTATAAATTGGTTTGAAATTGTCAATAATTCAAGTACATATTAAGAAACAGCACAATCATACAAAGCATTTGATTTCATTTTGAACACCATCCTGCTTCATAGGAATATTTCCCTGCATACTATCACCTCACATAGGAAAGAGTTGCCATATACCTGTGAATCGGCTTGCCAGTGCCTGCCAGTGAGTACTGCCTAATCTTCTCTCCTTTCAGTTCAGCGAGTTGCTCTAACAGCACATGCTTGATTTCACACACCCACGCATCTTTCTGCTGCACTGTGAGGGCCTGAATTGTGTGTACCTCTTGACGACCTTGTAACCAGACCTCAAATTTGCGAGCATCGCCTTTCACAGATTCTGTGAGGCCAATCTGTGACATCTGACAGAGGAGATTTCTTATAAGTCATATGCCCCAACAAGTTACTTTCTGAGATCTGAGGGTCTAATGGCATGAAGATGTTCATTATGGTCTTCTAGATTGTAATGCCTTGTGATCTTATAGGTGGTTTATAAAACACACCTTCGGGATAATGTGAGTCATATTTTCCTCTAAAACACTGGTAACCACTTACAAGAGTACATGGCATCACAACCCAGAAGACCTCAATCCACAAGTAATTTTTTCCTTGTAGTTTGTTTTTTACGAGAGATGGTAGCAAATGACGGATGACCTGAATGAAGCTAATGTGAGTATATATGCATCCAAGCTAAAATGAAGTTAGAGAATATACATACATGCATTGACATATTCACAGTATAATGAAAGATCTTTTAACTACAGAGGTTATTTATTATTAAACGAGAAAAAATTTTTTTTAGCTACAGAGGTTATTTATTATTAAACGAGATGAGAGGATGCGTAAAAATTGTAGAATGAAGAGATGGGGAAAAGTATTGATTGTGGCCTAATTTCAGGCAATATACCTTTATTTCCTTGGAACCATGAATGACCTCAGTCAGAATAGTCAAAGCTGTGCCTGAGATTCAAAGTAGGCTTCAGTATCAGCCAAGTTTCACTGTTGTACCTACTACCTCAGTGTGTTCAGTTTTGGAGGGATCAAACAACATAAAAGTGATCACAGCCTATTTTAAGACACAATCTCAGCATCTGTGTGGAGGAAAATGGGGATAATAATAATAATAAAAACATAGAAATCTAATAACAGCTTCACAGCAATGAAGATACTGATGTCTTCACAACCCAGATGACCACCACCAACATATAGCAGGTTTCTAGGCTGTGATTTGGACATGTGAAGCCCCAAAAATTAACAGGAGTGGTAACCATCACAGTTATACGAGGTGCGATCGGAAAGTTTCAAGACTGTGTCAATAGAGGGCGAACCGGATGTAGTACGAGCTTCTGCCGCTAGGGGGTGCGGCCTACATTCATAGTGAATCAGTGTGCCAGCCGGCAT
>NW_019062855.1:53385-75924 GCF_000696155.1 Zootermopsis nevadensis
CAAGATTTTAAAACGCAACCAACCCCCCCGAAGGGGTTCGTTGCTTTTTAAAAACTTGACCAACCCCTCCGAGGAGCTCCGAAAGGAGCGTTCTGCCCTAGTAATATAAAATTTAGTTGAAAAATGCATCTATTGTTGTAGTCATCTCTTCAAAATATGTCATAGAAGTGGCGCAGAAAATTCTGGATTACATACCAATAACCAAACGCACCCTGATGTGATACACAAATCACTCCCAGATGCAAATATCTGCATTGTATGTATGAAAGGAATAAAACTAAATGGGGTCATGGTTATTTAACCTACTCTCCGTTAAACTATTTTATGTCATCACATCAAAGCTTATCTCTCTCACATCTCTTTGTAATGCTTACTGGACAAACAAGATGACACAATATTGATCACTTCTTAGTACATATGAAGACTCTGTATAAATCCCTACAGATATTTAGCAATGAATGAAAAATCACAGACCAATTACGAATGTTGATTTCAGAAGATTATGAGAGGAAGAGGTTGTGGCCTATTCCAAGGTTCTTAAATGACTGAGAAAAACCACAAAGAACGTGTGACACAACAAGTGATAAGCAAAATTGCCAACTCTTGACTCCTGATATTCAGTCAATTCTTATGAGCTTGAAATTATGAAAAGAACTCACTGTACATAGTTTTTGAAAGGCAGCAGCTTCTTTGATGAGTGTGTCCACTCTTGCAACAGTCTCACCAATCTCAGTCATCTCACACGCCACCTTCAAGTGGCTGTCAAAGTTACTCTGAAACAAACAAACAGTGAAGCTCAACAGACAGAGTGAATATACCATATATTTGATAAAATACTGAGGCTAAATTAATAACCAGGATTCAAATTATAGATGGTACTACAACAGAAATTATAATAATTCAAGACAAGGTCTTGAATGATCACCAAGTACTACCATGGAAGTTTTAAACAGTGGCCAAATCTCAGTAGCACGCATTACGACAGAAACTGTGAACAAAGACTGAATATAAAATTATGCAGGTATCAGCACAAAAATTATAGTAGTAGCTGAGTATAAAGACAGAAATTACTGTATGAATAGTGGCTGGATTTCAAATAATAGCTATGAACCATCACAGGGATTGCATGTTATCACTTCACTGCAACAACGTCAACAAATTCTGCTTTACATCCACACCTGTAGCTCTTTGAAGTCCTGTTCGAACCTTCTCAATTCGAGGCACTGTCGTAAACGTGCCGAGTGACTAAACCAGAAATCATCAAAAGTTCTCTCAGTCTCTTCAAGCTGAACAAGTAGCCTGTTAAAATAAATAAACAAACTTACTGTACTTGTTTCACTTGGGAATAAGATATAAGGTGTAGAAATATTTAAATATTGTGAACTTAAAACATACAAATCCAAGCAATTGAATGCCACTTTAGGGGGGAAAAAATAATGTTGCAGTGTATAATACGAAGCACGTCCTCAAAGTAACTTTCCCTGGGGCCGTTTACAGAAACAAAACACAATTTCATGGAAATATTTATTGCAACAGATACAGCAAGTGTACAGCTATTTTTCAACATATTCGCCACCGGAATTGAGACATTGGTCATACCGTGGGACCAACTTTTGAATACCTGTGTCGTAGAAGTCTGCCGCCTGGGATTGGAACCACTGTGTGACAACCATCTCCGCCTCTCTGTCATTCTCAAAACGCTGACGCTGACCGGACAGGAATTTCTTGAGGTGTAGGAAAAGATGGAAATCACTGGGAGCGAGGTCCGGGCTGGAGGGTGAATGATTAAACACCTCCCAGCTAAACTCCTGCAGGAGACTTGCTGTCTGTCAAGCCGTGTGCGGCCTAGCGTTATCACTGACCGCACTTCACAGTCGGCGGGAGCTGGAATAAGAACCTCCATCTTCAACAGCTGCAACGATGCTACTGTGAGAACGCGGGAGGTGCCGTTAGTGCATGCGCCATGTTACGTCATTGCTCTATCACGTACGCACAGTCGCTTCGCGCAATATAAGGTTTGCTAGCTGTGGGACGAGTGGGAAACTTACTTTGAGAACGCCCCTCGTAGTAGTACCGTCTCCAAAGGAAGGCCTATGCTGACAGATTTCCTTTGTTGTTGTTCTCGTTCCTCCAGCCAAGTACTGGGATATTTCAAAATAGAGTTACAACTATTTCCTTCCACTGTCCATGAGGACATAAACACCATAATTACAGTTTTCTCATAAATTGAAATTTTATAATTAAATCCAACAGAACTAGAATATTTATCAAAGTAAAACAGCAATACCTTTCCACAGCTGTGACATTGCCCAATCTGTATGGACAGGCACGATAAATCTCCAGTTGGTCTTCTCTGCTGGCACATGTTGAGGTAGTGGTATTACTGGTGGCAGAATGTTGCCTAATACTGTTAAGGAGATATTCACCATGCTTTGCAGCATTTAAAATTTCTTCTTTCAGTTCTGAATATTCAATACCCTATATACAGAAATCAAAGATTCAGCATGTGTGAACATATCATACGGTACATTAAAATCTAATTACCTGGCTACCAACACACTGCAGGAATCTTCCTTGAAAAAATTACAGTAGCTCCAGGAGTAAAAAAATAATGAATTTTAAGAAATCTGAAGGTTCATTACTATGTTCACAGACACCTGCCATTAATGCTGTCAGGAATCTGCTGAAGCCTGTAACAGGACCGCGGTTTTGTCGAAAATTCTATAACAATTAAGTAAGGACAGTATGGAACAGAATGTAATACTATGGGTCCTTGTCATCTATAAATGTGGCAAAGGCTGCAGTGTTAATTTATTTAGCCCAGAATGATATAACAGAGAGGTTCTAAAGTATAGTCTGCAGACTACCAATGGTCCATTAATCTTGTTCAGGTAATCAGCAGAACTGTGATTACAAAAAAAAAAATATAAACATATTAAGTAAAACATTAATACCTAGAACAGAAGTGCCAAGAAACTTGTAGACTACATTAAGCACAGTACCAACATCTTTATTTTCATCATTAGCACCTTAACTCAGTGAGTTACAAAACTATCAAACAACAGGCAGAAGAACCATAAACTGATCCACGATGACTTGTAGCAATTTAAAAGTGGTCCAGTGAAAGTGTGGGTCGGGAACTGACAATCAGAAGTGGCATCACACTATTGTGTCCCAAACGTGTTGTTGCCACCACACACATCTGTGTGTGTTTGTTAGTGATAACATTCTAAATGTTTTTCAGTAACAGATTCCACTATATTTTATAAATTAAACTGTTCTAGCTTCCACACATTTTTTGTAATTCCAATACATTCTATGGAGAGGGAGGGCATGTAACAGCAGAACTAATAAAACGAACATAAACCAAGCAAAAGTAAAGTTTGTCCCACTATACGCCATGTAGGCGCTTGGGGGGAGTGGAGGTATAGCTCCTCCCTTTCTTGACCTCGGCACTAGATGGGGGTGAGTGGTCAGCATCACGCCCCGGCCGGCTTTACCCCCGGGAAAGGACCCCGGTACCCATTGTAGAGGAGGCTGGGTGGGCCCCAGAGCCGGTCTGGACGCAGAGGCTAGAGGAAAAATCCTCTGCCCCCCGTCGGGGATCGAACCCCGGTCGTCCAGCCCGTAGCTAGTCACTATACTGACTGAGCTATCCCGGCTCATAAACCAAGCAAAAGTAGAAGAATGTAATTACTAGAGCACATGACAAAGTTAATGATGAATTAGTTGTAGACACTGACTGGCACTTCGATGCAAATAACTTCAGTGATAATGAATATTTAATAAAGTATGGGAATAATTTTGTTAGTATTAAAACACAATCTTGCCAATACCTACATGCTGAATCCAGTACCAAGGAAATATAGGTTATGTTTTAGTAACTATGTAAATTTAAATACTATCAGGTTTACTAGACATCTGTCAACAACCCAGTCTTTAAATCTTCTCCTTTTTGTTTTGTCTGTTTGTGCACGTGTGTGTACATAAAATGGAAGTGACAACAGCTAGTGTAATGGGCAACCAGGTAGCCATGTTAAATATGTTAATTGCATCTATAGAGAAAAGCAGGCATCAGAAGTTTTTTATTTTTCCTGAAATTTATCTTCCATATAGAGATGATCACACAATTTTCTTATTTTCTGACTGTGTTGGAAATTACATTACTTGAAGAGTACCTGTAAGTTGAGAAGTTGTTGAGTGGCATCCACATCATTTGGGAATTCTACGTCCTGCAGACTTTGTGTGAAACTGTCCAAAGCAGCTGACACCTCTTGCATATTGCATGAAAACTTTTCCAAAGCCTGAGTGAAAATATATATTGTTAACTTCAAATGTTTCAGCATATTAAAAAATATTTCCTAAAGGATACTGGGCTTACTCAACTCATCTGCTTTGGTCATTGTGACTGTCGACACATTAAAAAATCAAGACGAAACTTATGAAAAAGAAGGTGGAACCAGTATTAATGTAGATCACCATACTGTATATTCTACACCTTACACTTTCCATCACAAATATTCTGACACAATTTCAAACCAAAATTTAAAATCTAAGATACAAAAATTATAAAAGTTTTCACAAAACACATTTTTAACATGAGTACCCTTAAATAAGATTCCTCCAAATAATTAAGAAACGTTTATTAAATTACTGTTTCTATCAAACCTGTAGCAAAGAAACATTCTGCAGGCGATTACACGAAGGAAAGCTAACTGGCTGGGACATATTATGAGAAGGAATGGGTTACTGAGTGATATCATCGAAGGCCAGGTTGAAGGAAAGAGAGGACTAGGAAGAAGATTGATACAGCTAACCGACGACCTTAAACAAGGAAAGAAGATGACGTTCCAGGAATTAAAGCGAGAAGCCGAGAATAGGGACAACTGGAGAGCTCTTTTTGGGCAGAGCAATGGACCTGTCGTAAGACAGAACACTTAATAATAATAATAATATCAAACCTGTAATCTCACTAGAATCCTGTTCAATCATCATTGAACTAACTATGTACCTAAGGGGCTGATGGCCAAATTTACACAGAGGACTTATAGTTTAACAGCATGCTATTGCATTGGACTGTGTGTAAATGACACATGGCTGATAAATGATAAAATATAGATAATAACTCTGAACTCAGAAAACACCTTCTTAATCACTGGAAAGTTTAGAACATATTCACAAAAGAGCTATCCTTCTTCACACATTCATTATCTCCTGCTATTAATACTAAACTGCAACAAGTTAAAATCATGTTCCATGCCTCTGAATAATATCAGCGTAAACAATTAGTTAGAGATATCCATACGAGGTGCAATCGGAAAGTTTCCAGACTGTGTCAATAGAGGGCGAACCGGATGCAGTACGAGCTTCTGCCTTTAGGGGGTGCGGCCTACATTCATAGTGAATCAGTGTGCCAGCCGGCATCATCGAATTAGGATTTGTTTCTTAGTTACGGGCGTTTTGGTAGTGCATTACACCGACCCTCCTGCGATTTCGGAATGGCGTGTGCATCAAATTTTGCCAAAGACTCGCCAAAACGGCTACGGAAACCTATGAAATGCTAAAGCAAGCATTTGGGGAGTCCGCAATGGGTCGTGCACAAACTTTTGGGTGGCATTCACGTTTTAAAAATGGCCGAACCGCTGTCGATGATGACGAGCGTTCTGGACGACCATCTTCGAGCACAACGCCCGAAAATGTTACGAAGATCGACGTCGTACCATCAACGACTAATGCGACATTGTTGGGATAGGCTATGGGACATGTCAGCTGATTCTAAAGGAAGAACTCCACAGGCGACGCATCAGAAGAGATTCAGGCAGAATCGCAGATGGTGCTTGACAGGCTGGCAAAGAAAGATTTCCAGGGATGCTTCCAGGCTTGGCAGCGGCGCTGGGATCGTTGTGTTCACTCCCAGGGGAACTACTTCGAGGGTGATGGATGAATTTAATACCTGAGATAAGTGTACGGGTTTTTATAGGCGCAGTCTTGAAACTTTACGATCGCACCTCGTATATTCCATTCCAACCCAATTTGCAGGAGTTACAATCTGAGACAAAAAAGGGGCCAATATTAAACATAAATTATAAACCAGTATTTAAAAGATAATGGTAGAAAAATGTTGAAAGCTGAAAGAAAATTATATTATAGAATGGAAACAAGGAAACTAGAAATGTTGAATGTCCACAAAAGATAAACAAGTTGGTGATACGCATTAAATCTACAAAAACAGAACCTCATGGGAATACAGTTTTGGAGTTACTGTGGTGCAGAAAGAGTTTTCACAGTAAACCTTGACCTTACCACCCGCTGCTGGATCCACTCCTGATGGCAGTAGGGAATCTGTCCTCCAAGATCAGCAGTCAACTGACTTTTCTCCACATTTTCATGCAGCTCTTCCACACAACTACACACAACCACCTGCACAAACAAATTAAACTACAAACTGCGATTACAGAATGTGAGTGCTTATGGCCTATTTTAAGGTACTATTTCTGGTCAGCTGGTTTGTGATTTATTTAATGATAGTGTATCAACAGCAGGCATTTACCAATGAATTGATGTTAGAACATATACAAAACTTACCCTAAATTTGAACTCCTCTTTGAATAGTTTATTACTGACTTCAGAGATGGCTTTCTGCAGAAACCCTGCTGGCCGCAGTACATAAGCTACATGAATAAGGCCAGGGAAGAAGCCCTAGTGGAAAAAAAATACACATCATATGCAAATTTAATTTTTTTGAAAGCTGGTTTCCCACAAGAGGGGAATTAAAGTCTGAGACTTCTGATTTTTAAGATATTGTTATCTAATAATTTCACGATGGTAAGATAATAATATATTGATACATATTGCATTGGACACAAAGCTTGTGTAGATCTGGTACAGTGCAGATATTTAATTTATAATGATACATTTGTTTAGTTCTATCAAAATTAATAAAAGAACATAATTCATGCAAATAAACAGACAGTAAAAAGTAAAGTAAAGCTGTCCCACTATACACCATGTAGGCGTTTGGGGGGGAGTGGAGGTATAGCTCCTCTCTTCCTTGACCTCGGCACTAGATGGGGGTGAGTGGTCAGTATCACGCCCCGGCTGGCTTTACCCCCGAGAAAGGACCCCGGTACCCATTGTAGAGGAGGCTGGGTGGGCCCCAGAGCCGGTCTGGACGCAGAGGCTAGAGGAAAAATCCTCTGCCCCCGTCGGGCATTGAACCCCGGTCGTCCAGCCCGTAGCTAGTCACTATACTGACTGAGCTATCCCGGCTCATAATATAGAGACAGTATAATTTACATATTTAAATCGTATACAGTTAATTTATTTTAACACATTCTATCAAGTCCAAATGTTCACTTACATTTAAAACTGTCAGACACAACCTATTAATGGCTTGAAACATGATCTTACTACATGATCGGCGAGACAAGTATTTTTGAGGTCCATTTATTTGAACTTATAAAAACACATTAACAGAACAAATTTCAGTTCGAATTGACAGACTGGAATGTGATACTCCAAAATGTCAGACCGAGTACAACAGTGATACTGAAAGGAGTATTAAATTTCAGTTTATCAAATATATTTTCACAGTCTACTGGAGTCTGTTCTAATCGTATTTCACTGTCTATACAATGCAATTGATCAATTCTCAGTTTATTTTCACCTGTTATAGATTACTGAATAAGATGGGAAGATAATGATGAGTATTTAATAAATTGAATGGAGTGTACTTTGGTCTAACTGAAGGTACTGAACTAGCAGTCTGGTGGAGAGACTGAGAAAAAACATAAAAATCTTTAGTCAGGTTACCTGGTAAAAATTCAGACGAGGTACGTCCCAAATACAAGTCTAGAAGACTGCTGTTACATCCTCATGCTACCTACAGTACGTCACTTCTACAAAGTGAATACAAAGGCTTTGCGTTCTAATACTCACTGAGATTTTGAGCAGGACGGTCTTCACCGAATTCCACTTGTCATTCCGACGATCTATCACCAACACAAAACCTGAGTCTGCCTCCTGCATCCTGAAGAAAGGAGATTTATTGTGAGAACAAGAAAGATATTCAGTGAAGTATTACAAACCAAAACGAATTAATAGCTTGTTTCAGAAACGGTGCAACCGCCTACGGTCTGTAACATAAAGATCATTTGATCTTTTGTTTTACACAATTTTCTTAAAGTTTTTATTACCTGGATGTAATAAACATTATGACAGACAGACTACCTTCATTATTTGTACTCTTTCCAAATTTATTATTAGGCTAATCAATTCAAGGTCACAATGAATATAGCATACATGACAGAAATAAATATACATACAAAATCTTAGTCAGAAATCTTCAAGGGAAGAGAGACCACTTGGAAAACTTAAATGTAGATGGAGAGATATTATTAAAATAGATCTCAAAGACATATGACATAAAGTTCAAGTGGCCCATGACAGTGCCCAATGATGGGTTCTTTGCGAAACTGATAATGAACCTGTTAGGTAACATAAGAAGCTAATTTCTTGACCAGCTAAGAACTAATTACTTCTTAAAAAAGACCCTGCACTATGGGAGTCAGTCAGAAATGTACTCAATCAGACACAAGAGTGTGTGACACATTTCTCTGACTAAAAGAAATTAAATCGATTATTCGATATGGAACACAGAATTATATTTTAATTATTTTAATTATCTTATTTTAAATACATTGTGATTTGACGGAATAACCAAATAATTTAATTTTAAAGAAATTAAGAAATAATGATGATAATGTCAGATACTGTCACAATAAGTTATAATAATAAATTCATTAATAATATCTTCTGTACTAAATTCTTGGGAATTATGATTGATGGTGCATTAACTTGGAAGAATCATATTGATCTACTTATTAAAAAATTGAGCAAGGCTTGCTATGTAATTAGAAATATGAAACCATATATGTCTATTTCAGTACTAAAGACAATTTATTATGCTTTCTTTCATTCCTTAATGAGCTATGGCATCATTTTCTGGGGAAATTCATCTAGTAGTTACACTATTTTTCTCCTTCAGAAAAAGAGACAGTATAATTTACATATTTAAATCGTATACAGTTAATTTATTTTAACACATTCTATCAAGTCCAAATGTTCACTTACATTTAAAACTGTCAGACACAACCTATTAATGGCTTGAAACATGATCTTACTACATGATCGGCGAGACAAGTATTTTTGAGGTCCATTTATTTGAACTTATAAAAACACATTAACAGAACAAATTTCAGTTCGAATTGACAGACTGGAATGTGATACTCCAAAATGTCAGACCGAGTACAACAGTGATACTGAAAGGAGTATTAAATTTCAGTTTATCAAATATATTTTCACAGTCTACTGGAGTCTGTTCTAATCGTATTTCACTGTCTATACAATGCAATTGATCAATTCTCAGTTTATTTTCACCTGTTATAGATTACTGAATAAGATGGGAAGATAATGATGAGTATTTAATAAATTGAATGGAGTGTACTTTGGTCTAACTGAAGGTACTGAACTAGCAGTCTGGTGGAGAGACTGAGAAAAAACATAAAAATCTTTAGTCAGGTTACCTGGTAAAAATTCAGACGAGGTACGTCCCAAATACAAGTCTAGAAGACTGCTGTTACATCCTCATGCTACCTACAGTACGTCACTTCTACAAAGTGAATACAAAGGCTTTGCGTTCTAATACTCACTGAGATTTTGAGCAGGACGGTCTTCACCGAATTCCACTTGTCATTCCGACGATCTATCACCAACACAAAACCTGAGTCTGCCTCCTGCATCCTGAAGAAAGGAGATTTATTGTGAGAACAAGAAAGATATTCAGTGAAGTATTACAAACCAAAACGAATTAATAGCTTGTTTCAGAAACGGTGCAACCGCCTACGGTCTGTAACATAAAGATCATTTGATCTTTTGTTTTACACAATTTTCTTAAAGTTTTTATTACCTGGATGTAATAAACATTATGACAGACAGACTACCTTCATTATTTGTACTCTTTCCAAATTTATTATTAGGCTAATCAATTCAAGGTCACAATGAATATAGCATACATGACAGAAATAAATATACATACAAAATCTTAGTCAGAAATCTTCAAGGGAAGAGAGACCACTTGGAAAACTTAAATGTAGATGGAGAGATATTATTAAAATAGATCTCAAAGACATATGACATAAAGTTCAAGTGGCCCATGACAGTGCCCAATGATGGGTTCTTTGCGAAACTGATAATGAACCTGTTAGGTAACATAAGAAGCTAATTTCTTGACCAGCTAAGAACTAATTACTTCTTAAAAAAGACCCTGCACTATGGGAGTCAGTCAGAAATGTACTCAATCAGACACAAGAGTGTGTGACACATTTCTCTGACTAAAAGAAATTAAATCGATTATTCGATATGGAACACAGAATTATATTTTAATTATTTTAATTATCTTATTTTAAATACATTGTGATTTGACGGAATAACCAAATAATTTAATTTTAAAGAAATTAAGAAATAATGATGATAATGTCAGATACTGTCACAATAAGTTATAATAATAAATTCATTAATAATATCTTCTGTACTAAATTCTTGGGAATTATGATTGATGGTGCATTAACTTGGAAGAATCATATTGATCTACTTATTAAAAAATTGAGCAAGGCTTGCTATGTAATTAGAAATATGAAACCATATATGTCTATTTCAGTACTAAAGACAATTTATTATGCTTTCTTTCATTCCTTAATGAGCTATGGCATCATTTTCTGGGGAAATTCATCTAGTAGTTACACTATTTTTCTCCTTCAGAAAAAGGCAATTAGAACAATGATGGGATGTAGCAATAGAGTATCGTGTAGAAATATATTCAAAGAATTAGATATCTTACCGTTGGCATCACAATATATATTTTCTTTATTATTGTTTGTATTACAAAACAAAACTCTTTCCATCAAACATTGACTCTCATACTATTGATACTAGACAGAGACAAAATTTGTATCTACCCCAAGCCAATTTAACTATCTATCAGAAAGGAGTTCACTATGCGGGTATAAAGATATTTAATAAATTACCCACAGAGGTTAAGAATACCTCAAATAATTTAAAAAGTTTAAGGTTGCATTAAGGCATTTCTTAATTACTCACTCGTTTTACACTGTGGATGAGTACTTAATTGGATAACTATTGTAATAAAAATACTAATTATATTGTCTTGAATTTAGTACGCTGCTTGTCTAGATGTAATTTTTTAATGTATGTATTTTATGTTTTTATACTTGAGTTTGTGACGTGTTCTATATCCACTATTGGATTCTTGGAACTTGTAAATAAAATAAAAATAAAAATAAATAAATAACAAATGTCAGCAATGTATGTTACATTACACTATAGAAACTGAAAAAAAACATATGAAGTCTTTTATAAGATCACATCAATGTTTATAAAATATCACCTGCAGGAAGGAGATACTTAGCAACAACTACAAAAATATGTTAACATCCTATTTCGTAATATCCATAACAGGGCAAGTTGATATAGTATTCGGAAAGATGATAGTTTCTCTGTACTGTGTCCTTAAAATTTGTCATCTCATATTAGTTTTAGTCCAGCAAATGCAAACAATTTACTTTCTACCATCCTTTACTTCACTTACGATGGCACTGAGGTCAGGTACTGAACAAGGCGCTGGTATTCCACATCTCCCAGGCTGCAGAAGTTTCCCAGGTCTGGGAATGTGAGGATCGGGCATCCAACACTGGACTTTCCACCTGGAATATACAAGAACCGATCAAGAAATGCAATCTCCAATATATTATGTATTATTCAGGTTAATCGAGGGGACAGGGGAAAATGTAGTAGTAACATGTTGAGATTACCACTGTATTACTACGTTCCATGCAATTTTCTGTTGTTAAATATCCATAATAATAGTCAAAACTGAATACTCATGTATACCTGCAACTACATACATATATACAGAGTCAGGAGTCTATATATAAAATATCATATGCCATATCTGGCATTTGGATTGAACAGTAACTTACCTGTTATTATGGCATACTGAGCATGCAAGAGATCAACTACATCTCTCACTGCCAGCTCAACACCCTCCATCACATCATCTGAAACATGAAGGAATGAAATTTACAGAGTCTAACCAGCATGTAAACTGAACTTTAAGAGAAACTGACTAGCAGAAACAAAGATGAAAGTCTATACTGACTGATTGATTGTTGGTCCATTGTTGCTATTTTCAGAGGTTTACAGCACTGAATGAGATGATCATCGAAGGTGGGTTGGGAACTTAATTTAAACATTTATAGAGTCTTTCAAAAATTAATAAACACTGCTTTAAAGTAACCTCAACTCTCACAAATAAGGTAACAAACTGGACAAGTTATATGCATGGGTGAAAACAAGTCACTCTTTATTTCACTCAGTGACAAATGTTATCACAATGTCTGATTTGGTTCTGGAGATTAAACAGTAATGAATGAGAGATGGAGATGATTAAAAATAGTAGGTAGGTAGAACTTAGAATAGATCACAGCATATTAGATGGCACTGTCCCAGGATCTACTTCCAGAATGAAGAAAACCATCTCAGATCTCAGTACTAGCCAGTAACTGAACTGAAGTTTGAACCAGGTACCTCCTAAATAAAAGTCTACGGTGTTACAGATGGTAACAGCAACCTAATCAGCAGGGTAAAGTGAGTGCAGACATGCAGTCTTCTGCCTTTGACCTTGTTAGAAAATGTCTACTGTAAGATAAAGGTTGAAGCAAAGAAGGAAAATTGAAGTGTTTTGATATAAGAAAAACTAGGGGGGTTTAAAAAAAACTAAAAGTAAAATAACCTAATCCACCAAAATATATTTTAGACATATATGGGGTATGGGACAGCCTCCTCCCAAATCGATTCAAAAGGAACACTTGTCACATGGAATAAAATTTCCAATTGCAATTTTTGTGCAAGGACAACATTCCTGAGCTGTATCTCAGTACATCACATTATAGAAGTGGTTTTAATTACAAAGTAAATGCCAAGATTAAGAATACCTCAATTAATCGTAAAAAGTTCAAGGTTGCATTAAGGCATTTTTTAATTACTCGTTTTACACTGTGGATGAGTACTTAATTGGATAACTATTGTAATAAAAATACTAGTTATATTGTTTTGAATTTAGTACGCTGCTTGTCTAGATGTAATTCTTTAATGTATGTATTTTATGCTTTTATACTTGAGTTTATGACGTGTTCTATATCCACTATTGGATTTCTGGAACTTGTAAATAAATAAATAAATACTGAAATGGCATACAATCTTGCAAACAGCACAGTAACAAATTGTCAATCCATTCCAACAAGCAGTTTAGTTTCTAGAAGAAGGAAAAGTTGGTTAAGACAGAAGAGATAATACTGTTGAGGTGATATCCATCACTCTTACTTTTTGTGAATGTTTACTTTATCTACCAAAACCATTTAAAAATTAATATTTTGGCAGGGGAAGGAAGGGGGCGTGGCTGTACTAAATATTGGACAAATTTAATGTTGAACCAAACTGATATTTTAAATAAAGCTCTATTTAACTACTAAAAATTAATATGTCACATTAAACTTGCATCTAATTACGGTCACTATTGCAACAACTTTGGTATGGTGTATATTTAACGAACTAAACTGAAAAATGTACCTATACTGACAGATGTAAAACTGCAATTAACGCACTGGAAAAAACACACCTGTCCATTTGTTATTTCAACACACACAACAGCTGCACGCACTGGAAAAATGCCAAATCACTAACTGCACTGCGAAACGAAGTGAAATGAACGGTAAAATTTCTTCAGTTTCTAAGTTTGAACGTAACGTTATTGTATCAGTATGAATTATTAACATATCACCCTTCTTTCAAATGACAGAAGAAGTATAGCTGGATTCACCGTTTTTGACCGTTGACCTTGTCGAGAGAGCCCAGTATGCCGACCACTCAATAGAAGGATTAGCAGGAAAGGAAACAATTAATTTTCCACTGGTTTCCGTCAGTCAGTACAGTCTGTGTTAGTGCAGCAGTGTGGAAGACTGATATCATTGTCTTGTGACTATGCTGTGTTAACAACATGCCACCTGTTCGTTGCAATCCCCTTTCAGGTCATTGATAACGTCTCGTATCACAACACTAGACAGACAGACAAACCACCGACATCTAACTCCAAGGATTTCATAGTCCTTGGCCACTATAGCGGTCATAAGGGATCACAGAAATCCCCTATAATCGGCATAGTAAGATTTTTCAGATAATACGATACTCTTTATCTATAGTACCATACCTGGATTTTAATGATGGACAACTTACTGTTCTTGGGTACGGGCGACACAGAAGAAGTGAATTTACATAATGTCCCGCATGCTTACATAGTGCATTTTATAAGGGAGCTGTACGATACCAGTTCTGCTTGAATCTTGGGCAGTACACAGTTTTTTCTCTTTTTATTTATTACGTATTTTTCGCGCTTTACGATAAGATAAAACTCTTAACGGCCCATCCTAGACTGTCACATTTCTTAGCCGAGATGGTATTGCCATCTATCGGAGGCCCTATGAATTCCATGGTCTGTTCCAAAACTTACTTTTCTGAAAATGGTAATCCCGACAAAACACATGTACAGGATAATGGGATCATCACTGTTCCACCTCACAAATTCATGCTTATTTTGGAATATATTTGCATTGTGTCTTTGGTGTTGTGATGCTTTGTAGTCTTGTAGGTTCAGTACACTGAAAATACGTAAAATGTGCCTCAAAACAGTTGGTAACCATCTAGACGATTCTGTAGTATCATAACCCAGAAGACCAGGACCGAAATTTTCACCTCCATGAAAATCTCATAATGAATTATGTATTTTATTCATATGTACATATATATAATACAAATATCATCACATGCATCCATAGTCACTTGATTACAATGTCTGTTGTACAACTTTCTGTTACATTACATACCACAATGGAGCCATGGAAGTCTGTAACTAAGGTCTGGTCAACAGAAATTACTGCAAATATTCAAATAGCAGCCCAGGCTTCCATATATAAATTCTGTGCTATGTCCGAACTATTGCTCTTATGGGAACAGCATTGTAAAATATATATAAATATATATATATAAAAATCATGCATACAAACAAAAACTGTTTACACTTTGAAAAGACACAGTGCCAAACGAGTTTGAACCTCAAGAGGTCTTCATTAGCAGTAAAAAAATTAATTCATATTAAATCATACAATCCATAAGACAATGTTTTTTTTATAAAGCGGCCTTTTATGCTTTATAACAAACCATCATCTTATGAATTGTATGATTTAATATGAACTAAGTGTCTTTTTAAAGTGTAAACAGTTTTTGTTTATATGTACTTCACAGCTTGCAACGTTTTAAGATTGTAATATATAGCAAAAAAAAAAAAGTTGACTGTTCAGGTGCTGCCAATACACAAACAAAGTTTGAAACATGCTTTTCTAATCTCATCAACCAGAGGTGATAAATCTGCTCTGATATCATGAAATGGGGATACCTAGGAATAACTTAATTCATTGCAGATAACTGTACCTTCTATACAAATTGAATATTTCAAAATGCCCACATATTCTGTATTTTTCAATAAAAGATAAAATATATATTTCTACAGATTGATAATTTTAATACAGGAAAAGATACTTACAATAACATATTTTCAGTTTCTAAGTACTTGCTTTCTTGTATGCTTCATACAATCAACATTAGCCATTTCTAGCAACAAATTCTTTCAAAGAGTAAAATACTGGGCAAACTGAAGAACTGTACATGCCTGTCAAATCATTAATTATTGATTAATTTACTTTTGTACCAAAAAGCATGCCAGACTATAATGTTGTAAATCTATATGCGCTCGCTGCGGTATTTGGGATCGAGGTGATCGTTACAACATCTGGATCTGTTAGATGTTGATGAGTGGTGTAACTCCTGGGTGGTGCTGTTGTTAACTGGTAAGATGTGTATGAGCTGTCAGTGATTGTACTGACACTTATTGGTGCCTGAATCATCTGTGACACGGGTGTAACAATGAATGCTGTCTGCTGCTGATGGGACAGTCCACGTGCTTCCTGTTCAACAACAACTGGTATTGCAGTAACCTGTTGTACCTCACCAGACGTTGTAATAATAGTAGCAGACTGTGGATCTTGATGTGATACCGGCGTCTCTCTAACAATAGTAACTGTATCATCACCTTGGAGCTTCGTTCCTTGCTGATTTACTATCTCCACTTCAATAGGAGTATTTCCTGTTTGTTGCTGCTGTGACTGTTGTTGTGGGTGACTTCCTGAATTTGACGCAGGCTTATTGACTCCACCTTCAACTTTGCAAAACTTTACGTGTGGAAACTGTTCTTTCATGAAATGTCTGAACGTAGTGTATCCCATAACTTTAATTGATGGTTCAAAATGTTCACAATATTCACGATATGCATTGTGAATAGTTTTCCTTGTAATCTCTGCAGGAAGATATAAAGGAGGTGTTTTACTACCTGATTTCGACTTGCATTTTGTGGTAGCAGCAGTCACTTGCTGTGATGATGTGTTCTGATTCACACTGGATCCAGGAGTGTGGCGCTGAATAAAGTGACGTAGAAATGAGGTAGTATGGCGATAGATGTCTAATGAGAATGTATTGTGAGGCTTCTTTCCATGGTTCCCATGGATACGAGGGGCTACTCCATGGGTCATCACATGTTTCCGTATCCTTTTCAACTGATAATGGGTACAGTTCTCAAGGTACAGAAATGCATCTAAACAAACCCGTCGTCCTTGAAAGACGTACTGAGCCCTAAGTCTACGTCTTTCTTTGTGTCTTACGGTTTCCTCTGGATTTGTCAGCACTGCCATCGTGACACCCATGAGATACATGTCGTGCTCCGCCTTGGTCAGTTCAGCGATATTCAGCCGGTGCCTATACACATATTCGGGACTCAGGCCCTTGAAGCAGTTCTCTTCCTGGCACTCACAACCTTTCTCAAACCTTTCTCGTACTTCTTGAGCATTTTCCTCCAAATGTGTGGATGGAATCCCGACAACAGCAGACACTGCCACCTTACTCTTCTTCTTTGGAGTTCCTGTCTGTTTTTCACTCCTTTGTCTTGTCATCTTTATAATTTTCTTCTTTGGATCTGCCTCTTGTTGTGGTGATTGTGATGATGGTTCCAGTGGCGGTGGTGCTTGTGGTTGTGATGCTGGCAGTGGTGCCAGTGGTGGTGGTGGAGGTGGCGGCACTGCAGTAGTGTATTCTGCTACTCGGCCATCACTAGTTTGTGTGACAATACTGATTGGCTGTTGTGCTGTCAGATGCTGTTGGTCCACCTCAATGGTGTGTTCCTGCCATATGACTTGTTCCCCTGTGAGTGTTGTGAACTGAGAAGTCACCTCATGCATGTTCGTGAATAACGCTTGGTGGACTGTTGTGACCGGCGTGTGCCACTGCACCACTCCAGCTACATCTTGTGTCTGTTGATGTGCACCTGAGTTGTTACCAGTCTGTCTAGGATTAACAGGATCCTTCGAAGTTAAAACCACTACCTGCATAAAATAAATATACTAATCACATGACTGCACAAAGTATTGTTTATGACAAATACTAATATTATAATTTTACGGTTCTGAAGGATTAAGATTTCCAGGTTTTGATATCACTGACACCACTCATACATGTTGCACATGTCATCATGAAAATGTAACATATCAGTTTAGAGTGATTCATTGGTTTAGCATGCTTGTCATGTTACTACTTTAAATTTTCTTACAATATGGCCATAATAAATACTGCATATTACCAACATACAAAGTGTAAAGACTCTACATGAAATGCCAGTAGCATTGCTCCAACCTCATATGTAAGCATGAATGCCATGATACTTCTGAAGATAGGGAATTAAAGACCACCAAGACAGTGTGCCCTTTAGTAGCAAGATATTCATGAGTTTTATAAAAACTAGTCACTTTGTGTAACTACTTTGGCAGTCCTGAGAAACTAGCTTCTTGTAAGACCAAAAAAAACAGAGGTGTAAGGATAATATTAAGATAAAACACAGGAAAGTAAATTATGAGGACAGATATGAAGCTGGTTCAGAAAACTGTATGGCAGGATTTATTATTACTGGTGCTCAGCCTCCACTTTAACATCTACAGCCCTGATGTCCACATTGGAATTAGAACTCTTTTCCTCCAAAAATGGTTACAAAAAGAAATGCTTATTATAAACTAACAAACTCCATGAAGCAAATAGGCCACTACTACTTCCATGGAGCACAGCCCTTCTTGATAAGTTTACAGTTGCTTAGCTACTCAGTAAATGCTAACCCCACCTATTATAGAACCTAAAATTTAATTACTAACAACAGTTCACATCCTGAGCCATGTGAATCCAGTCTATACCCTGCCACCCTACACCCTTAAAATCCATTTGGTACCATCCACCCACCCTCAATCTATATTTTTCTTGTAATGCGAGAGACAAAGTTTATGAACTGGTGTGAATTAGAAACGTAACATTCCTAGCCTTCTAATGTTTTGTGTGGCCCTAAATATTTGAAAATGTGGAACTTTGCTGATGTGGTTTCTGTGGTGACTAAGCAATGAATTGTCATAGGTGATAAGCCATATATATATAAAGAGCAAAATTATGAAGTTTTGGAGAAATCTTCATGAATCTGCTTGGCATACAAAAATATTTCATATACAATTTATTAATCTCTTACCACAACCAAATGCATGTGCCTACTTTAACTAACTAAATGAATATAATTTTTAATGCTCGGTATTTAAAAATGCTATGCTGAATACACAATTTCTAAATTGCATGTGAGTGTCAGCTTCAGTCATTATGTATTGGGTTCTAAGAATGTAAATTAATGTTCAGTCTCTGTGCCCTTGATTGTGATTTGCAAAGGTGCAGAGGGATAGAACAAGACAAATTTAACAGTCATGACTTCTGATAGGCCAAGTAATATTATATAATGCCTAAATAAAAATACAGGGTTTGTAGGATTATGACAATTAAGATTTCTGTTTGGCCAGGCAACAAAGTAGGCTACTTGATTTTAGAATACGGCTAAAAACCACATAACCTTTATTCACATCATGTTGCATCATAGCTGACCAGTAGATGACTGAATATATATGTTTTCTTTTGCACGAATAGCGATGAAGCAAGTCATTCATCAATAAGTCTACAGTTTTATTCTTTGACACTTCCATGCAGATTATTATTATTATTATTATTATTGCCTAATACATCATACCTAACATCAGACATGATTGCAAGATCGTTGGAAAAGCTGGTAATTGCAGAAGCAGTTTTGGTTTTCCTGAGCTAAGTCAATATGATCTGACATAACCTAACATAACCAAACCAAGTTAAACCCGAATTCGAAGGACCACTGTGGGAATGAAAAATCGCTCTGAAACATTATGTTTTTCGGGGCCCAATCCGTATTCTGTACTTTGAAAGGTGTGCTGTAAAGAAAACAAACCTGTTGCTGGTGCTGTGGGTCTAATTCATGGCATTGTCTTTCAACACGTTCAACAGACAGAAGAGAATGGAGAACTTCACTTGCCTCTTTCTCAGCAGCATCAACCCTTTCCATTCCAATCTAGCTTGTAATCTGGTATAAAGAAATGCAATGAAGTGAATACAAATAACAGATTCAAATTTATTTTATTAATGTATCATCTCAAGCAGGAGAGGGATGTGAGATGTTATTTAATTCATAACCAGCGTAGTTTCATTCAATATACATCCTACAGCTGCAGCCAAATTTCCAACACACATGTGTTTTCTATACTAAGGTCATTTGTTAATATTTTTCAATTCTGAGCCTTATTGCTACGCAAAATGGTTCAAAATGGCAAGACAGAGACACATGACAAACAAAACTGGACTTTATGTCCATGTAGAGAACGTGAAACAATTTACCTGTTATCGTTGTTTTCCTCACAACTTCTATCTTCGAGCTTGATAGCTCTTTTCGGAAGCAAATTTCCTTATCTTCCGTAAAAGTCGTAATACTTCTATATTGCTAAAGAAGTGTTATTACGTATAAATACTTTCATTATTACAAAGCCAATATGGCGTTTAGAAATTGAACAGGATTCCTTCGCAAATTCAATAGTTGGTTGAAAACACGACTATAGAAAAATAACATTTCGATACATACGATAACAGTAGAAAAACACAAGTCAGTTACACACATTAATGAAATTTAAAACTCTACACACGATATTTAATTAAATATTAATTAACGTTCTAATCATTGCGCATAAGCGCTTTCACTTTTTCAAGGTACGTTCAACTATACAGCCTGCTCAATAAGCTCAGTATTTCGAAGCTTGAACATACAATCTTAGCTCTATGACTACCTCATGGAGGCAACCCGCGAAATTTCAAATAGGAAACATAACAAAATTTCTCTGGAAGAAATAATTTAAAAATATACTTCCAACATACCTGAAGTACAATATCGATGGCATGGACAGTGACAATGCATTATTATCGGCCTGGAAATTCTCATTATTCAGGATGTGCAAATTTTCTACACAGTAGTAGATCTCTTATTCCTATCGACAAGGAACCAAATGTTCAGTTGCTAAATCTAATCAATTATTACATAACTGTATGCACATAAATTACAGAACAAAATGAAACTGTTTAACAGGCAGAATATATATATATATTTGGAAAGAGTCAGTACAGATGATAGATTCTCTGTATATCTTAAAAGAAGCATTCACAATAAATTACTTCACTAAATAAACAGCTACATTATTGTTTTACTAAACCCTACATGCAACACCGCGAACTTTAGAATACACACGAAAATCGATAAAACGTTACGTTTCAGTCATTTTCCTGACAGAGGGTGTGATATTCAAGTCATGGACATTCATTTCATTATTGCAACAATTTTCTTTTACTGAATTATAACAAAACGTAAGTCTGCTGTGTAAAACAGCACGCATTTCAATTTACTTTGAGTCTTGGTGAAATGCTGACAATATACCGTTGTTTATATTCGCATAGCAGTTAAAGTGCGAGAAGCTGTATCCCTACTTCAGGGCCACTGGTGATTATTGACTTTCCTACCTTTCAGCATGCCATGAGGCCCCTTACAGAACATGACCAAGCGACTCAGTAGCAATACACGTGGAATGTAAATATTTGTCCTTAAGTTAATATGATCTCCAGTTCCGTCCTAAAAGATCCAGTAATTTTATGACCGTATATTTAACACTGTCCTTACCATTTGTTTATGTTGACGGTTGAAAATAATACACATTTTTTTCTACGTAATATATAAGCGCTAAAACGTTCTGTATTCTGAAATCAGGTACCCTGAAATTTATAAACGCTGCAGATTCTTGTGTTTTCTTGATGCTTTGATAAACGAATGCAACATTCTAGCTTGTATAAACCTAAACTAAATGTTTTCTCCAGTATCATAGGATGGGTTTCTACCACTAACCATTTCCAAGCATCCTGTTCATAGATATATGATTAGAATAATTGGAATCAGTATTTACCAGGTTGAAAATTGGTCTCTGTGTCAAATGATAATGCACTGATACTGCTCTGGCTACGTTTAACCAATGCAGACAAATTACTACTTGATTGTTGTGTTTCCTCCATAGCTAACATTGCACTTCGCTTGAATTGTTCCAGAAAACTGTCGATCGGAGTTTCCACATTATGCGCCATACCGTGTATAGCAATATCAAAAGCTGATCACCACATTTCAACAAGTCACACCCACTGTACTCCACTGTACTATACCACACCGTGCACAGATATTGCCCGCCATGTTTATACTGCAAGATCGAAGCACGCGCTCAGTAGTGAACCGTGCTTACCAGAGGTGCTCGACCCCCGCCACATGGCGGGCGGACTGGAATTGTAAGACAAAGAAAGAAAAGCGATATGCTTGCGTACGTTTTGCAGACCTTTTTGTATGTGAACGTTCTCATTATGTTTCAGTCAGATAGACGAATTTTTGTCGAACAGACTTCCGTTAATTTTATTGGTGGTTCAATTGGTTGAATTACTAGCGAATGTGAAGGCATCAGAGACATTCCCAAAAAATAAAATTAAAAATTATACATAAAAGTAAACAACAGCTCAAGTAAGACAACACGGAAAAGACTTGGAGGGAAATAAAAACATATTGTCTTATTGTTTTTGTTGTGTCTTATTGTAGGACCACTGACACCGGGTAAAAACCCATTTGCAGTCAAAAATAAATAATAATAAATTAAAATTAAATTATTTGGTTATTCCGTCAAATCACAATGTATTTAAATAAGATAATTAAAATAATTAAAATATCATTCTGTGTTCCATATCGAATAATCGATTTAAAATTGGAACAGTTACAACATGTTTCGGTTTTATTAAACCATCATCAGGTGTAAAATTATATTAAATTTAAAACTCAATTACAATTTTTTT
>NW_019063061.1:0-10280 GCF_000696155.1 Zootermopsis nevadensis
TATACACGGGGATTGCATTCTTGTGGTCCACTGGAAATATTGAAAGCGCGTAAAACGGGAAACGTTCCTTGATAAAACTTAACAAGATTCGTCGGTGCCAGAGGCTTTAAATTTTGAATTGTGGGTTAGGATACGTTGCTCCATATAATATAATAAAATCACTAATATACAGAATAGCGGATAGCAGAATCGCGTATAATGAAAGTCGCCCTTAATTATTTGTACTCCACGCTGAGGATTGAATGTTGCGTTACATAGTAAGGCGTAAGAACTGCAAAGGATGTGTGAATTCGGATTGTAGGATTTTTAAATTATAAATTCGAAAGGATTGTAAAAATAAATTAACTTCTTTTGTTTTAGGTACTCTATCATCACTTTCCCTGAGAGGCTGAGGAAACCCACGATGTCTCCAGTGTTGGTGATCGGTATGTACCAGAAGATGCGAGCTCTTATTTTTTTTAATATGATGGATCCCGTAACACTTTTAAAATTACAATTTCCTCCCTTGCATTTACAAAGACATGTGACTTCTTAACTCTAATCTTTTATCCACAAAATATAACGGAACTTTTAACATTTTAATATTATACAATATCTTGTTATTTTTATATAAGGCTGTAATCATTTATATAAACAGTTTCATCAGAAACCCTACTTCCCAAATAGTTAATTGTAAACAAAATTTTAAAATCGAAATATTTTTTCACAGATACACAGTGGGAACCATAAAATATATAGGTTTTGTTAATGCAAACTTAGTTTCAAACTCTTCGCCAGTGTCCTGTAAGGAAAAAATTACTTACGTAGTTCTTTGTAAACTTAAATTTTATGTAATCATACAAGGATAGACCGTAATGTGTCTTCGGTATTTCAAATCAGCATTAGATAATGATTCAATGATAATGGATGATGTAGGTAATCGATTTTAACAATGATTAATATGATTTAAGCATGGAGATGTACACTTTGTGTTGCAGAGGTAACCTTCCTCACAATTTACGACAGGAAAATTATCATCTGTGCAATTTATATATGATATATGAGAATTGCAAAAGAATTCTGATCCTGCGCATTGGTTAGGCGTCTGAAGATTTGGAGCCGATGAAATTGTAGTTGTGGGTGCAGTTGAAGCCGTTGAAGTTGAAGTTCCACAAGTAGCCTTAGAAGCCTTTACACAAATTCGCGAAGCGGAATCAAAGAGTAGGTTAAGAGGACATGAAGTTTTTAAAAGGTAAAATCTACCATAAACTCCTAGACATTCATAGTATTTAGAGCAATCTTCTGCATTTGGGAATCTTCCTGATGTCACACAAGTAAAACCTCCATTCTGACTCAATACTGTCTTCGACGAAATTAGATGCACAAATGTTACGATCGCAATCTGTAAAAGAGATACTTAATTATTTACAAGTAAATTCTAAAAATATTGTACTTTATTCCCCACGCGTTGATCACGAGACACCTACAAAAATTATCTATAGGATTTAAACTTGATCGATGTGACTCTTAGCCTATAATTTCTTCGTATTTCCTCAATTATTCTTCTGCATGGAAGATCCTTACTGAAATGTTTTATTACAGTATCTTTGGAATTCATTACCTGATTTCAAGCAAATATTTATAAATAAATAGCTACTTTCCTTGAAAACCTACGTAATATTTAACAGAATACTAATAAATTAAGAACGTGGCCTGTACTAGATAAAAAGATTTTTATTAATGTTTTGGATATTAAAATATAGATCCTCTTGGAGGTGTAGATCCACTTGTAGGCGTAGATCCTCTTGGAGGTGTAGATCCACTTGTAGGCGTAGATCCTCTTGGAGGTGTAGATCCACTTGTAGGCGTAGATCCTCTTGGAGGTGTAGATCCACTTGTAGGCGTAGATCCTCTTGGAGGTGTAGATCCACTTGTAGGCGTAGATCCTCTTGGAGGTGTAGATCCACTTGTAGGCGTAGATCCTCTTGGAGGTGTAGATCCACTTGTAGGCGTAGATCCTCTTGGAGGTGTAGATCCACTTGTAGGCGTAGATCCTCTTGGAGGTGTAGATCCACTTGTAGGCGTAGATCCTCTTGGAGGTGTAGATCCACTTGTAGGCGTAGATCCTCTTGGAGGTGTAGATCCACTTGTAGGCGTAGATCCTCTTGGAGGTGTAGATCCACTTGTAGGCGTAGATCCTCTTGGAGGTGTAGATCCACTTGTAGGCGTAGATCCTCTTGGAGGTGTAGATCCACTTGTAGGCGTAGATCCTCTTGGAGGTGTAGATCCACTTGTAGGCGTAGATCCTCTTGGAGGTGTAGATCCACTTGTAGGCGTAGATCCTCTTGGAGGTGTAGATCCACTTGTAGGCGTAGATCCTCTTGGAGGTGTAGATCCACTTGTAGGCGTAGATCCTCTTGGAGGTGTAGATCCACTTGTAGGCGTAGATCCTCTTGGAGGTGTAGATCCACTTGTAGGCGTAGATCCTCTTGGAGGTGTAGATCCACTTGTAGGCGTAGATCCTCTTGGAGGTGTAGATCCACTTGTAGGCGTAGATCCTCTTGGAGGTGTAGATCCACTTGTAGGCGTAGATCCTCTTGGAGGTGTAGATCCACTTGTAGGCGTAGATCCTCTTGGAGGTGTAGATCCACTTGTAGGCGTAGATCCTCTTGGAGGTGTAGATCCACTTGTAGGCGTAGATCCTCTTGGAGGTGTAGATCCACTTGTAGGCGTAGATCCTCTTGGAGGTGTAGATCCACTTGTAGGCGTAGATCCTCTTGGAGGTGTAGATCCACTTGTAGGCGTAGATCCTCTTGGAGGTGTAGATCCACTTGTAGGCGTAGATCCTCTTGGAGGTGTAGATCCACTTGTAGGCGTAGATCCTCTTGGAGGTGTAGATCCACTTGTAGGCGTAGATCCTCTTGGAGGTGTAGATCCACTTGTAGGCGTAGATCCTCTTGGAGGTGTAGATCCACTTGTAGGCGTAGATCCTCTTGGAGGTGTAGATCCACTTGTAGGCGTAGATCCTCTTGGAGGTGTAGATCCACTTGTAGGCGTAGATCCTCTTGGAGGTGTAGATCCACTTGTAGGCGTAGATCCTCTTGGAGGTGTAGATCCACTTGTAGGCGTAGATCCTCTTGGAGGTGTAGATCCACTTGTAGGCGTAGATCCTCTTGGAGGTGTAGATCCACTTGTAGGCGTAGATCCTCTTGGAGGTGTAGATCCACTTGTAGGCGTAGATCCTCTTGGAGGTGTAGATCCACTTGTAGGCGTAGATCCTCTTGGAGGTGTAGATCCACTTGTAGGCGTAGATCCTCTTGGAGGTGTAGATCCACTTGTAGGCGTAGATCCTCTTGGAGGTGTAGATCCACTTGTAGGCGTAGATCCTCTTGGAGGTGTAGATCCACTTGTAGGCGTAGATCCTCTTGGAGGTGTAGATCCACTTGTAGGCGTAGATCCTCTTGGAGGTGTAGATCCACTTGTAGGCGTAGATCCTCTTGGAGGTGTAGATCCACTTGTAGGCGTAGATCCTCTTGGAGGTGTAGATCCACTTGTAGGCGTAGATCCTCTTGGAGGTGTAGATCCACTTGTAGGCGTAGATCCTCTTGGAGGTGTAGATCCACTTGTAGGCGTAGATCCTCTTGGAGGTGTAGATCCACTTGTAGGCGTAGATCCTCTTGGAGGTGTAGATCCACTTGTAGGCGTAGATCCTCTTGGAGGTGTAGATCCACTTGTAGGCGTAGATCCTCTTGGAGGTGTAGATCCACTTGTAGGCGTAGATCCTCTTGGAGGTGTAGATCCACTTGTAGGCGTAGATCCTCTTGGAGGTGTAGATCCACTTGTAGGCGTAGATCCTCTTGGAGGTGTAGATCCACTTGTAGGCGTAGATCCTCTTGGAGGTGTAGATCCACTTGTAGGCGTAGATCCTCTTGGAGGTGTAGATCCACTTGTAGGCGTAGATCCTCTTGGAGGTGTAGATCCACTTGTAGGCGTAGATCCTCTTGGAGGTGTAGATCCACTTGTAGGCGTAGATCCTCTTGGAGGTGTAGATCCACTTGTAGGCGTAGATCCTCTTGGAGGTGTAGATCCACTTGTAGGCGTAGATCCTCTTGGAGGTGTAGATCCACTTGTAGGCGTAGATCCTCTTGGAGGTGTAGATCCACTTGTAGGCGTAGATCCTCTTGGAGGTGTAGATCCACTTGTAGGCGTAGATCCTCTTGGAGGTGTAGATCCACTTGTAGGCGTAGATCCTCTTGGAGGTGTAGATCCACTTGTAGGCGTAGATCCTCTTGGAGGTGTAGATCCACTTGTAGGCGTAGATCCTCTTGGAGGTGTAGATCCACTTGTAGGCGTAGATCCTCTTGGAGGTGTAGATCCACTTGTAGGCGTAGATCCTCTTGGAGGTGTAGATCCACTTGTAGGCGTAGATCCTCTTGGAGGTGTAGATCCACTTGTAGGCGTAGATCCTCTTGGAGGTGTAGATCCACTTGTAGGCGTAGATCCTCTTGGAGGTGTAGATCCACTTGTAGGCGTAGATCCTCTTGGAGGTGTAGATCCACTTGTAGGCGTAGATCCTCTTGGAGGTGTAGATCCACTTGTAGGCGTAGATCCTCTTGGAGGTGTAGATCCACTTGTAGGCGTAGATCCTCTTGGAGGTGTAGATCCACTTGTAGGCGTAGATCCTCTTGGAGGTGTAGATCCACTTGTAGGCGTAGATCCTCTTGGAGGTGTAGATCCACTTGTAGGCGTAGATCCTCTTGGAGGTGTAGATCCACTTGTAGGCGTAGATCCTCTTGGAGGTGTAGATCCACTTGTAGGCGTAGATCCTCTTGGAGGTGTAGATCCACTTGTAGGCGTAGATCCTCTTGGAGGTGTAGATCCACTTGTAGGCGTAGATCCTCTTGGAGGTGTAGATCCACTTGTAGGCGTAGATCCTCTTGGAGGTGTAGATCCACTTGTAGGCGTAGATCCTCTTGGAGGTGTAGATCCACTTGTAGGCGTAGATCCTCTTGGAGGTGTAGATCCACTTGTAGGCGTAGATCCTCTTGGAGGTGTAGATCCACTTGTAGGCGTAGATCCTCTTGGAGGTGTAGATCCACTTGTAGGCGTAGATCCTCTTGGAGGTGTAGATCCACTTGTAGGCGTAGATCCTCTTGGAGGTGTAGATCCACTTGTAGGCGTAGATCCTCTTGGAGGTGTAGATCCACTTGTAGGCGTAGATCCTCTTGGAGGTGTAGATCCACTTGTAGGCGTAGATCCTCTTGGAGGTGTAGATCCACTTGTAGGCGTAGATCCTCTTGGAGGTGTAGATCCACTTGTAGGCGTAGATCCTCTTGGAGGTGTAGATCCACTTGTAGGCGTAGATCCTCTTGGAGGTGTAGATCCACTTGTAGGCGTAGATCCTCTTGGAGGTGTAGATCCACTTGTAGGCGTAGATCCTCTTGGAGGTGTAGATCCACTTGTAGGCGTAGATCCTCTTGGAGGTGTAGATCCACTTGTAGGCGTAGATCCTCTTGGAGGTGTAGATCCACTTGTAGGCGTAGATCCTCTTGGAGGTGTAGATCCACTTGTAGGCGTAGATCCTCTTGGAGGTGTAGATCCACTTGTAGGCGTAGATCCTCTTGGAGGTGTAGATCCACTTGTAGGCGTAGATCCTCTTGGAGGTGTAGATCCACTTGTAGGCGTAGATCCTCTTGGAGGTGTAGATCCACTTGTAGGCGTAGATCCTCTTGGAGGTGTAGATCCACTTGTAGGCGTAGATCCTCTTGGAGGTGTAGATCCACTTGTAGGCGTAGATCCTCTTGGAGGTGTAGATCCACTTGTAGGCGTAGATCCTCTTGGAGGTGTAGATCCACTTGTAGGCGTAGATCCTCTTGGAGGTGTAGATCCACTTGTAGGCGTAGATCCTCTTGTAGATGTAGGAGTAGGTCCTCTTGTAGGTGTGGATCCAGTTGTAGATGTAGATCCAGTTATAGGTGTAGAATCAGTTGTAGATGTAGATCCAGTTATAGGTGTAGAATCAGTTGTAGATGTAGATCCAGTTATAGGTGTAGAATCAGTTGTAGATGTAGATCCAGTTATAGGTGTAGAATCAGTTGTAGATGTAGATCCAGTTATAGGTGTAGAATCAGTTGTAGATGTAGATCCAGTTATAGGTGTAGAATCAGTTGTAGATGTAGATCCAGTTATAGGTGTAGAATCAGTTTTAGATGTAGATTCAGTTGATGTAGATGTAGATTCAGTTGATGTAGATGTAGATTCAGTTGATGTAGATGTAAATTCGGTTGATGTAGATGTAGATTCGGTTGATGTAGATGTAGGCTCAGTTGTAGATGTAAATGAAGTTTCACAAACAGCATCGTCTTCGCTTAAACAAAATCGCGAATACGAGTCAAAGAGTAGCTTATTCGGGCACTTCATGTCGCCGAGAATCAATTGGCCAGAACGTTGTACACATTGATAATATTTAGAGCAGTCATCTGGATTTGGGAATCTCCCTACTGTCACACAAGTGAAGCCTGAAGATTGAGTGAATACTGTCTTCGACGAAATTAACTGAAGAAATGTCACGATCACGATCTGTAACAAAGAAATTCTTCATTGTTCTTTTTGCATAGAAAATCCTTCCTGAAATGTCTGATTATGGTATCTTTCGAATTCATTACCTGATTTCAAGAAAATATTTAATAGGAATTCTAGCCACTCTCCTTGGAAACCTACGCCATACTTTAACACAATATTGCGAAATAAATAATTTGTCTGTTCCGCATATTAAGTCTTAATATTTTTGGATATTACGTAATATTTCAGGTTCAGACGTAAGAGCGTATAAAATTGTCTGGTTGTATTCTAGTATGTTTAGTCGTGCAATATGGTAGAATGTTACAGATGTTTCAGAAATACGTTTTGCCTTCATTATTAAATCGAAAGTCGGAGAAATTTTACCACAACGAACGAAATGTGTAATTTCAAGCAAATAAATGGTTACAAATAAAGTATAATTACGAATATAAACAATACAAAAGACTACATTCGGTGTAACAAATGTCAGACTATAAAGATATTACGTAATTATAACAAAATTTTATGCACGACAGTTTTTTTAAGTAGTGAAGGAGTTATTGAAACCAAATGATCTATAATGACGTCACTGAGTATGAACACGTTATTTGTGGTTGCATTTACATAGCTACAATATTTTTGGTAAGAAAATAATAATTTATATCGTTATATTATAAATTAATAAACTAGTAAAATTGTTTGATGAGAAGCAGTGATTTTTTTAACACAACATGTCATCTAAATATGCACACATACTGCAGCGAATAATATAAAGACATTTCAATATACTAAGCCATTACAAACATCAGCACTGGCATTTAGTGAATTAGCGAATCAAGTGTTAATGTTAAAAATGACCACGGTTAACTTTGTAGCACAGTTGGTAACGGCGAGCAACTGACTTGTAAGGCTTAAATTTCGTTTAACAATTTATATAAATCTGTTTGGTACACTTCGTATAGAAATCTAACTACACTGCAAAACTGTCTTGTATAAGATACTTATATTTTAAAACTTATATTTTTTGACTAAATGGAAATTATTGAATGTTGAAAGTTTAACTTACCGTAAACTTTATCGTCTGTGATTTCTGCATTTTAAAATCTGATTAACTAATATTTTTTTCCAATATCAGTTAGTTCCAGGAGCAATGTTCAGAGTTATCTGAGATGTGTGAATATGCAGTTGTTTAAAAACCAATTGCAGAAATTTATTTTATATAATTTTTAAATAACATGTCATAAATTTATTGCTGTGTGCTGACGGCTTTAATACGATCTCTTAATATCTCCCATTGTAATTAACTTTATTCGAATTTCTGTTTTCCTAGTTCATGAGAGTGTTCTTGAAAATATTTGTCACAGGTTACGAAATATTATAGCAACTAGTAAACAACGAAACTGGAGAAATGCAGTCAGTACCAGAATATTCGCAGTTCCCACTTGCATTCTTGAAATATTTCCATTACGATTGGTCCTGGATCAGACAGGAAACCACATCAAACTAACCAACTAAGTGAACTGTATTTTAAAGTGGCTCGGAGGATTTATTTTCCTACTGGAACATACATAATATCTCGTGTGTTCTTTACTACGTGCATTTGGTATTATAAAATCAAATTTTATCTAAATCCGTCCAGTGGCTCCCGATTAGAATTAACTGAAGACGGACAGAGACGACCAGATCATAATGCGTTCTCCCTATTTACTTTGTGCAAGAACGTACAGAAAGGTGGTAAAAGTTATTCACGCCCTCTTAATTATTTATCTTCTTCGTCGAAATGAAACTTTACACAACCGCCACACAAACATTAATTAACATTTGAAAAGAATTAACATTTCAGATATGTTTGTATGTATGTGTGTGTATTTATGTTTACTTCCAGTGCAAAAATTAAATAACGCATTTTAACTAAACATGTGATTTATATCTTAATTGCGTCATGTTTGTGTTTTATTGATACAATATTTTATTTTCCGTCTATACACAAACTTAAAATAATGTTGTTTAAAATTACTTAAAATTATAACATTCTCAGTAGATACTGCATCTTGTTACAAAAAAACAAAAAATGTAACAAGATGCAGTATCTACTGAGAATGTTATAATTTTAAGTAATTTTAAACAACATTATTTTAAGTTTGTGTATAGACGGAAAATAAAATATTGTATAAACATGTGATGTTTTGTTTTAAAGCCACTGAGATCATACAGAAAGGTAAGTTATCCTAAGGAAGTCTTCACACTTCGATATCGAGTGAGGATGATTGCTGTAGTGTAGAATCTAAACATAATAGTAAAACGGCGTAAATATCATTTTTTTTAAATGGCAGAGAATTCCTACGAGGGCCAAAATACATAACAAAATTACTCCTGGGTTTTATTTCCGGTAAAGTTTGTTTTTGTATTTTGGGAACTAAGGACTATGAAAGAACCGAAGCAAAGAGACCTCACGAAGTACCTTCAAACGCAGTATCCTGGGTTTGTTTCTATATCAAAAAGTATTTAATAAATGCGAAATGCATTGTACAAAATGTATTGATATATGCGTTAACGTGTTAGCTGTAAATAAAATATATTTATTAAATACAACGTCCTACTTCATAAACTTATAAATCATGAGATTGCATTGTGTTCTTTATAAAATGGACGTTTGTAATAATGAAGTAGAACGTGATTTAGCCTAGTGGAAACGTACTAGACTCATGTGCGGGTGGTCATGGGATCGAAACTTGGTACAGTGTTGATTAGCCCTTCACATTCCATGTTACTTTTTTACACTGCACAAATAATTATAGCAAGAATGTCGTATATTTCTCCGTGATATCTAACTGTACGGCATTTGATGATTCTGTATCATTTGGTACCCTTTGAATCGATAAGATTAAATGTCTCTGTTCTTTCCTTGAAGTCCAAGGAATCATTAAATTACCTTTTCTTCCTGACATGAATTTCCTTTGATTGGTTAACCTCATTTCCGTCACGTTCCAGCTGGTCTCTCTCTTAAAGAACTGCGTTAGGAGTATAGAATTGCAAGAGACCTTACGAAGGAAGTGGTGTTGGTCTATTTTTATTTACTCTGACAGTATTTTTGGAAACACTGGAGTCTTAATAATATAATTCTTTGGGTTTCGTCCGCTTCTCACTGTAAACAGCGTTAACCACTTGATAATTTTACTGATAAAGTGTAGTGTTTCCTTTGCGGTATGAAGTAAATCCTTTGATATTGTTCAGATCAGCTTCGGTTTAATATTAAATGTATTGTTCCGACGTTTACTTGCACACTCTTGCCAAAAGTTTGTCAACTGAATAAGGTTGACTACTTTATGGACCGAGATTCGAACTGTGTACCCAGAATGCAAATCGTGTGTTCTTCAGCTGAAATGTCTCATTCCATATATCTGTATTTAGTTCCACATTGAAATAGATACAACAAAAGTTGTTTTATCTTCTAAGTCATGATTTTCTGTTACGAAACTTTCTTGCGTCTCTGACCCAAATAGTTACCACACAGTCGGGAACATTGAAACGTCGATGAAACAAGCAAATTTAACTACAGTTTTCTTTTTATTGGTGCAGACAACAATTTGCTGTTTGTTATTACATATCCTTGTTTCATAATTACAGGCCAATTGAAGTACGAAAATGTTACAGTTGGCATATTTAAACTCAGAACATATTTTTTAGTTTTAATACCCGCGTAATTGTCATATTGCATATCGTAATTTAGTAACCATGAT